>SNVD02002007.1:0-15778 GCA_013180625.2 Boswellia sacra | reverse complement strand
ACAGTACATGAGACCAAATGCTGGCCCCTGTAAAAGTTCCACCAGCAGGACCCAATAAATGTTCACGTATGGCACCAGATAGGCATAGAGAAGGTAACGTGCTGCGAAGCTATATAAGCATAGAACAAGAGTCATAGGCGCGCCAATCCGCTTGAGAATCTTGCTCGCCAACATGAAGAATACGAGCTCTCCACCCAGAGCTTGAACGGGTAACGCTAGCGTAGTGACTATGGAGAAGTTCGCTTGTTTGTCTTGTGCTACCTTCGAAAGGTACTTGAAGAAAAACTGCCAGTGTATCCCCGTCATGAGACCGCAGAATGTGAAAATAAATATATATAAGAATACTGATCTGTTTTCGGACGCTAGATGAGTTAATAGATTGAGCCTGGTTACTTTCGTTCGCGTAGTGGACTGTTCAAGAGCGAAGCCGTTGACGTCACCTTGACCGACTTGATTGAGTGTCAATGTGGTATCGCTTTTAGTACTTCCGTAATTTGGCGTGGCTGTTATATTGGTGTCAGTGGATTCAATGAGCCCAGGATGGTGATTATGATCATGATGGGGTGAAAGTACTTTGAATTCTTCCTTGTCATACCAGAATGCAAGCATGAGTATGTTCACTAATAAGATGACAACCATGGTGATCAGGCCCGGAGTGTATATGGGTAGCGATGGAATTTCATTTCCAATGCCCCATATAGCGCCGAAGATACCGAAGCCAACTGGACCCCATAGACGATATTCGCCGTAGTTCACATTCTTGCGAGTACAGCTGTTGATTGCAAGTGAGTCACCTATAGAATTGACAACACACATAGAGGTGTTCCCTACGAATGCAGCTAAGCAATAGAGAATCCACACAATGTTTTGATGCTGACTTGTCCAATTGGGGAAGAAAGGGTATATTGCTAGAGAACCGAAGCCAAGCAATGTGGTGAATATGAAGAATATGAGACAATGGTGATGTGCTGCATATTTGTCAGCAAATGAGCATACGATCGGTTTGGCTATGAGGGCAGCGAATGGAAGGATCGTGTATAGGATTCCATGTTGTGTTCCGGTAGCGCCAGCATACTCGGAGGCATAGTTAAACATGAACGGGATAATACCGACGAGAGCTCCGTACCATAGACCATAGTGGACTTTGTAGATCATCTTTCTGAAGACAAGTGAGCTTCATTGAAGTTGCATTGGTTTATAAAATAGGTTGTCAGCCTCGTGGGAGCTCAAACAATGCAAAGAACTTGAGTCGGCTATTGATGAGTCATAGGCGCATATATTCTTGGGTTGAGGCAATACTCATTGTGCACAACTCGTAACGTTAGTCGAAGTTCAGACAGCTTGACGGACTGGAGCGACCAGACGGCTAGTGCAACGATCTCTAGCCAGTCTATACGTTTGTTTTGCCTCAGCAACCTCAGATGTCGTCACACAAACCCATAGTATTTTTGTTCATAGTAAGTCACCCTCCAATCTTGCTTGTGCGACAAGTGCATGACTGCGACTTACAACTTCAACATTTTGTACGATATGAAATTCGCTCACAAATGACAGTGGAACCACAGGTTTTTGATGAAAAACGGAAACGTTCTTCTCGACAGTTACTGACAAAGAAGGGGCAATCAAAGAACACTTTGATCAATAAGTTAGGAATTCACATAGAATAAGCTTAAACAGACCGGATTAGAGTTTAGTAGTCGTAAGTGAGATTAGATATTGTAGATTCTAAAGTGAGGATGTCAGATAAACTAACATGAAAATGAGCCAGCACTATCGTGCACTGTATGAACACGGACGGTGCAACTCCTACAATTTAAGGCTGCGCGCGACTAACGTGCGTAACGCTTGCGAGCAACGACAATAATAGCTGATAACATTGGATTGCGGAAGAATAAATTACAACATAGAAGAAGTGTCAGATTATATAACAACAGGCATCATGGTTCTGGCAACAATGATTGGCCGGTCGGAGGACGGCCTACTCCTCAGCGCTTCAGGTACAAATGATAGCGAGCTGGCTGGGAGTAGCGCGGCGGAGTATCAAAATCAAGCCAAGCAACTATTCAAGACACTCCGCTCCGATTCGCCCCCACAGATGACAATCGAAACTGGCCCATATGTGTTCCATTATCTACTGGAAAATAGAATCTGTTATTTATGCCTTTGTGAGAAAACATTCTCAAAACGTTTAGCCTTTTCATATCTCGGAGATTTAGCAACAGAATTCCAACAACAATATGGTAACAGGCCATACACTGTAACCAGGCCTTATTCCTTCATAGAATTTGATAATTATATCCAGGCGGCTAGGAAGAAGATCAATGCGGCACGATCCAGGAGGAACATTAATATGCTTAGTAACGATTTGCAGGATGTCCAAAGGATAATGGTGCAGAATATTGGCGACGTGCTTCAGCGAGGAGTGGCCATTAGTGACTTAGATTCTAAAGCGAGCAATCTATCATTGATGTCGCAGAACTATAAGAAGGGTGCCCGGCTATTGAACACAAGGGCAGCTTGGGCTAAGGTGGCGGCTGCGGGTATAATAAGTTTCTGTTTTATATTATACTTTTGGATCCTGTAGGCCTCGTTCCTGGTCAAGTCTTTCTTTGGCGCGGAAAACCTTGGATTGCAAATAAAAGGAACCCCCTTTCTTTCGATCATTTGCTTCGAATAAGTGCTGGTAGTTTTTGTCAATAGTTTCTGAATCTAGCTTATCAACATTCAATATCTTCATCGCCTCGTCCAACGTCATATCTGTTTGGATTGGTGGCGGCACATTTTGCGGTCTTCTATTGGCAGCTTGCTTAGCAGACTCTAGTTCCTGTCTGATTGCACGTGTCAGCGCGCGTCCCAACACTTGGCTTCCGGCGAGGATAAGTTGTGCAATGATCCTAGACATCCTCCCGGGCTGGGCCACAACAAGGAAGGTGAGGCCTGAAAGTGCACCGACAGACAAGATTAGCTCTTGGATGGACCAGCCAGAGTTTGGCGTGACTTGATGATAGGAGGGAGAATCCAATGTTAACAGTAAGACTTTAGCTTCTAAGATATAGTGAGTTACCAGTTCAAAATAGCCACATGGATTGATGAAAACGTGCTTGTGTTTGCATTGTCATCTCTGTTGCGTTGATGAACACGCGCGAAAACACAGCCAAAGTCACCTCGAGGCTCTATGCGTAGGGGGTGGCGAGCGGGGGCTGCGCAAGGGGCGAACGAATTTCTGGCCGAAGATGCACGATTCAAATTTTAGCGCGCACCTGGCCGGCTGCGCAGAGGCAAAAAAGGCGCTCTCGCTCATCCGGTGCCATGTGAAATCCTACGGGGCCGCTAGGATGCGTGTGCGCGGCAAATCACATTGTTGCACACGCCGTCGTGGATGTGCCGACGAACTGACTTGTTCTCTAGCCAACTGGAAGCACATGCCTAAGATCGCGTGAAATTGATTCATTATTACCCCCTACTTCGTCGCCATCTCTCTGACAATATCCGACAACGCAACTCATAGAATATTATTTCCCGCATGAACTAGACTGGCCGACTACACCATTCTAGTTGAGTGTTATTCATAAGTAGTTACCTCCACATCTGTTGGAATTATTACACTAATCAACTTTATATTTAAATCATAGATTTACAAATACCTTGATGACAATATGGTTCCACCAAAGTCAGCACCATCGGCAGCAGCCAAGAAGTCCATGGAGAAGAAGCCCGCGGGCAAGAAGTCTTCGGACAAAAAGTCCGTCACAGCACTACTGAAGCAAGCTCGTAAGGCGAAAGTCGCTAAGTACGAAGAGTACAAGAAGAAGAGAGCGGCCCTCAAGCCAGCCAAGAGGCCAAAGCAAATTTCAGCAGCCCTCAAGAAGATCGTAACACACAAACGAACAAAGCCATTGTACGTCAAACTCAAGGCTTTGGCTAAGAAGCGTGGCGTTCCAGTCGATGACCTGCTCGTTAAGAGGAAAAAGTACGTTGTCAAGAAGGTAAAGGGAGCCCAGAATGGAGGCGAACGAAAAGTCATTGTCAAGAAGGGACCCAAGTTTTACCCGACAGAAACGAGACCTAGCAAGAACAAGACTGGACGTGTCTGCCACAAGAACCACCCAAGAAAGTTCAAGAAGGGTCTCGAGCCAGGCCGTATTCTCATTATATTGGCAGGCAAGCATCGTGGTAAGCGAGTGGTGTTGCTTAAAACTCTCAAGTCTGGCCTTCTGCTCGTCACTGGACCATTCAAACTCAATGGCTGCCCCTTGAAGAGAATGCATCAGAAATTTGTGATTGTCACACGAACCAAGATTCCCTTCGATGGAGTTAAGTTGCCGAAGCATCTAAATGACAGATACTTCAAGTCGAAGAAGGTAAGCACATCTAAGGGCAAGAAGACAAAGCAAGGGGGCAACATCTTCTCGAAGGGCAAGAAGGCTACGAGTAACAAGCCGAACAGAATCAGGGGTGAGGACCAGAGAACGGTCGACAAACAAGTCCTGACCGCCATCAAGGAGAAGATGGGTGATAAGAAAACTATCCTTGCTTACTTAGGCTCATTCTTCTTCCTTAGGAATCACATGTACCCTCACAAACTCAAGTTCTAGAGTGTCGCCCTTGCGAATAACTCAAGAACTAATTTAAATCAATGAGGAAACAAAAAATATCAGAGAATAAATCTGAACAAAATTGTACATGTCTGTCATCTTCCAACAACTCTTTTTCATCAGAGGCAATTCTAGATTGTTTATAAGCTGTGACTGGGAGTGTCAAGACGATAACAAGGTATTCATAGACGTGCTCTCCCAAGAGTCCTATGGTTCATGGTTTAGTCTGACTTTGCTTTTCCGCTCTTATCCTTCCCGTTCCTATTGTCGGACGACTTGATGTCTTTGTTGCCACCTTTAGATCCTTGAGCTGATGAGGTTAATGTCAGCTCGAGGGCATCCCATATTCCACCAAAAAATATTGCACAAAATAGGTTCTCGAACGGTCCAAACGGATCGTTGATTCCAAGAAGTACTGATGAAAGTTTGAAGTAGACTAGAAATATGACGACACCAAAGTAGACCAGAGCGTGAGGTGCTGATATGAGGTCAGTCTTTTTGTCGACGATGAACAATATCGAGGCTGCTATGCTGGCCTTCGTTGCAAAGGTCGGTTGGATAAATTCTACTGCGCCTGGTTGCCAGATTCCTCTAAACATACGCTCCATAACTTTCAGAAGACCTGAACCATTGCCTTTGACAGTTCCTATTAGTACTATGATAAAATAACTGCTTGGATAAATGCGACTTGCGTGTATAACTCCGTGGTGTATCTTGTGACACCTGTTGACCTCCTTGAGACAAGCAATGACTAATTTGAAGGGCAAAAAGTTGCATATTTTGTAGACTAGGTCAAAGGGCGAATAGAACATCAGATACCAGACGCTGGTGGCGAGAAGAACTTGTTGTGTATTCTTGAAAGCCCCTACAATGGGTTCGTTGAGTAGAAAGTTGGCGAGTATGGTGCCTGAGAATGTGGAGAACATACACGAGAGCCAGCAAGCGAGTGGGTGTCGTCTTGAGAAGAGGATGGCTCCTTTTTCATTAATTCCATGGCCAAAATCGGACTTGATATGCATGCAGACCATGACCACGTGCGCGATCTCGAAGTATGGAAACATTTCCAACTTGAGGACTTTGTTGGCAAGCTCAATGACTTCCATGATTTCAGTGTTCTTATGACTATCGGCCAGTAAGGCTCAACGACATCGAGCGACAATCACAAATAGATTGAGCAGCCAAGTACGATGTTAATAAAGTGCGAGCATTCGAGTATCATAACCACATATGCGTCATCTTCGTGGCGGTGTCAGAGATTTGTGCCCAGTATTATAGTGATAAATTAACACCAACTTACTATCTAGTCAAAGGCAGTGATGTTGAGGTTATGGTTCAGTCGAATTTGTGCCTCGTTCTCTGTTCGAACATTTGTCAGTCGAATGAAGATGCGTGTCATGTGTTGACCAATAGATTGCGCAATAGACTAGACTGGCGAGGTGTCAGACACTAAGATTGGAGATTTTAAGTTGGCGGGCGTGGGCGAGCCGATCAGGAAGGATCAAGCTCTATGTTGTCCATATCTTGGGCAAGTTTAATTGATTGCTATTGTTGTTGGCGGCGAGGATGAGGACGATCGAGCGGCATAATGAGGGTGGCAGATTATTTAGCGAGTGAGTTGCGCGCTCGCAGGCGGATGATTGTGTTGGGCGCAGGCAGTGCGCGGAGTTGTCGAGGGCAAAAGCGCACGGGGCTCGCGGGCTAGCGGCTGAGGGTAGAATGCGAAGGAAAGGGCGCGTTCCGGACGGCAAGCATTTCTGACGTGTGTGTGTGTGGCATCGTGTGGAGAGAGGTCCAAGTAGTTGGCCGACGGCGTGTGGACGGGCAATGTGTCCTCGTGTCTGTCTGTGTGCTTGCCACAGTCGACAGATTCTGCCAAGAGGACGGCTGGATGTTGTTAAGAGTGCGTGAACAATTGCAGCGCCAGCCAGACGTCTTGGGTTGCTTGCTGGACCAGTAGCTGCAGTCTGCAGGGCGCTAGAGTAGAGCGGCGCCTATGAGCTGAGACGAAAGCTCGGCGCGCACGCGATTCTGGCCGGCCGCAAAATTGGCTCGACGGTCGGTTGCTATGCTCCTTTGTGAGTCCTTCTTACTTTGCATCTTTGAGCTCTCGTCGACTGCAGGCGAGAGTCGAGAGTGCGAGAGCTAAAGTGACTTTACGATGACAATATTAGATAACAGCGCGCGCTCGGGCGGCTTTGCAGTGGAATGATTAACTTTGTTGCGAGAGCGCGCCATTGTCACGGAATGCGACGTTAGCGCTGGCGCCCAGAAACCTACGCTCGAATTGGGGTAGAGGTGAGCGCAGAGGTTGGCGACTTGGGAGCTAGACGGGCGCCTAGGAGGATAAAAAATGAATATAATTTCGGCCGTGCGAGCGGGCGCTCGAGCCATAGGCAGCCCATCAATGTGACAGGCGCGCTAGGCCTCGAGCATAGCAATCCTTAGTGCTGCTCTACTTAGACTTGCCACAACTCCGTTCTCAAGAGGTGCGCAACAATTGGGGCGCAAGGCGGACCCATCGAGTTACTTATAGGCCGCGGACGACGCCGGCGCCCTCGCCTAGCGGCCGCTAGATGGCAGCCGAGGCCGCGAGTGCCTAGGGTCGCCGGCGACGCATCGGGTCAAATCATTGTCGTCGTCTGTCGTCGCGGTCGCACCATTGGCGCCGCGAGCTCGCCTCTCGCGAGCAGAGTGAGACGCCTAGCGAGCGCTGCGGCCGGGTAGCTCTAGTATTCAGCGTGTTCAGCTCGACACACAATAGTAAGGCTCGTGTGCATAGTTTTATTCGCGAGCGCGCCCATGTCCGCGATCTTTGTCGTCGGCTTCTAGGGGAAGGCCGAGGTCAGAGCCTGGATGCGGGCAATCTCCTTGGCCCGATCGAGCGTGCGACAAACGCACTTGCGGTCGCGCCCTTTCACGGCCCAGCTCCTATTCGGATTCTCGGCGACGTGGCAGCAGGCGCGACACTGGTCGCGGGCCGCCGCCTTGCTTCTGTTCGCGTCCTCGCGTCTGGGCACTTTGACATGCGAACAGTCGGGCAGCTGAGATTTGGCGCCTTCGCCGGCGCTCACAAACGCGCACACCGCCATGAAGGCCACCGCCACCGCCACCAAACAGACGGACGTCCGCCAGAACTTCCTGATGGCCATTACGCAATGTAGCTTTGTCAGCGAGTTTGTACTATTACCTGGAATTGAGACTACCTGTTGCTCTAGTTAGCTGAGATACGAGTGACCGAGTGAACGTTGCTCGACAGTGGTGGCTCGCTGAGGGTTGTTTGTCTCAGAGCTCACGAGGTTGCGTCACGAGTGTGCCAAAATTAACACACACACACGAACAAACAACGCGCCTGTGCAGTCGGCGCGCCAACTAGAAGGGGCTCTCAAAGAGGCCAAAGACGCCCTCTGTGTGCACCTGAGAGTCGCAGTCATGGAATCAGTTTCCACGGGATGACTGCGCGCGCACGCCCTCGAGTGACGCAACTCGGCCGCACCTCGAGCGAGTCGCGGGCCCGCCAACTCGGAAGCTTCTCGCCGGGGGCCCGCGTCGATCGGCGGCCGGACGGATGGGATATGCATTCGGACGCCCATGACGACGTTGGCGAAGACTATGAGGACAATTAATGCGAGGCGGACGCGAGTCGTAAACTGGGTGCCCGTCGTTTTACTGTCGTGGGCGTTGCGAGGCCGCCCAGTCGGCGTGCTCGTTGTCGCCGTCAGTGTTCAGTGAACGGGCCAATGAGAGTTTCAATCCACAAATAAACAAGTCGAGCTCGAGCTGGGCCGCCACCCACGCCCAGCCCCTTTTCGTGCGACGCCACTATTACGACGGCAGGCGCGCTGTCGGCCGCTCTCAGGCGCGCGCTGCCTCTGCGTGCGAGCGGCGGCGAGGGCGCCTAGCGCCGACGATCTAGGTGCTCGCGCGAGTACAGATGAGCGGCGCGCGATAAGAGAGCGGCGAGTGCGCGCAGTGATTTACGACAACTGTGCCAAGACGGGCGGCTCTGCTCTCGTATGGTTGGGAGTGCAGTTTAGAATTAATATTTTGCCTCTCTCTCTTCCTCACTTCGGGCCGTCTGGCCGGTCGATTCGTTGACAACTACGAAGAGCACGAAGACGACTTTAGCGACGAGCTCGAGTGAGAACGAGAACGAGAGCTGAGCGCCAGCCCAGCGACGCCGGCCAACACACAGGCGAAAGCCATCGGCGGCAAGCGTTTGGGGCGCCAAGTGTTGCGAGCCGGCGGCCTCAAGTTATCGACAGCGACGCCCGTCACCTCCATTTGAACGCACTCCCTCACCTGATTGTGGGCTAGAGTGAGCGATCAATTAGACGAGTCGGTCGAGTTGGGCGCGCCAATCGCCAGCGAGCAAAAGTGCAAGAGGCTGCTGGCCGAAAATGAGATCGATCTGATCAAGAGCGCCGTTCGGTGTCCGATCGCAATCCGTGCGCGCTAATTGGTCAGAGGCCAGGCGGCTGCGGCGGCCGCGAATGATTGATCGAGAAGATCGTCGCGCTCAGGAGAGAAGTGAATGCGGGCCGACGAAGACGAACACGAAGACGAAGAGCACGACAAAGAGTCGCGGGCGTCAAGACCAGAAGACCGAGAGAGCTCGCCATTTGGAGTGGTGTGTCCGTCTTGAGCGAGTGCTATGCACGCGAGCCGAGCGTCCAGTTGACTTGGCGCACAACTCAAAGAGCCGCTGCCTGGCACAGGTGTGCGGCCAAGTAAGTGCGACCGAGTGAGTGAGTGCGTGCGAGCTCTAGTTAAAGTTCGCCACACAAGAGAGAGATAGCGAGAGCGAGACAATCAGAGTAAGGCAATCAGCGCGGTAATCATGAACTTCATCAAGTCGACGACTGGTCAGCGGCGCGCGCAACAGCCGCGCCAGTCGGCCAGGTCTGGCGCGTCGTCGAGCGCGCCGACCAACAGGTGAGTAGCCAGGTAGCCAGGTAACACGTGCGCGTGTTACGCGCGAGATCGAGCCCGAGCCACGTACAAAGGTGTGCGGGCTCGTGCGCTCCTAATCGGGCGCCCCTAATCGATGGTGTCGTTTTGTTCGCCCGTTCTAAGCTTGTTCGGCGTGCCGCCCGCTTGTTTTGGCTTTGTAGTGGCCACTGTTTGCGCATAGTCAGCCAAAGAAGAGAAGGAGAGAGAGAGAGAGAGAGCTCCATGCACAGCCTCCGGTGCCTCGAGCTCGGGCTGTGTGTGACTGCCTTAGTGTAGTGCCGCCACGCATTTGTATTGTAGTGCAGCTGCAGCTGACGGCCGGCGCCCTTAGTCCGTGCCTTTAGACCGTCACACAAACAACAACAACAATCACACACGAAACTAACGCCACCGACAAAACAAACGCGCGCGCACAGAATCCTGGACCTCTTGGCTCTAGGGCCCGAATTCGAGGCCTGGCCGGCGGCGCCGCAAAGGCCGCCGAACGTCACCGTGATCGACTATCGCCAGCTCGATACAGCGCAGCCACTCGGCGACTTTTCCGCCCAGTTCGCGCGCACTCTCGACGAGTCGCTGGCCAACTTCTCGCGCGCCCACGCCAAACATCAAAGCTCACCGCCGTCGCCACCCTCGCCGAACTGCTCCTCAAACACCACTATCACCCCGCCGGCCGCCAGTACGCCCACCTCAAGCTGGCCGGAAGTGGCGGACGGCCGCAGTGCCGTCAAGATACTCGACATCCGGCGCACCAAAACTGATCGGCGCAGGCAGAGGCCCGCGGCCGACTTGTCGCTGGCTCCGCTCGACGAGCTCGACGCCCTCGACGCACTCCGCGACTCGCAACAGCCTCAAGATGGTTTCCGGTAAGGCGCATGTCCAGCAGTCGATTGCAGCATTAGCAGTGCAATGGGGACACGATTGTTGCGTAGAGTTAGTGTTCAGTGGCGTCCCGATGAGTGCCCTCTCCTCATTATTCAATTAGTGGCTCGCGCGGGTTCGCGCGCCCGCCCGCCTTCTCGGCCCTGGACGGGCAACATTTGCGTTAATTTGAGCCCCCGCTTCGGTGTGCGATCCCTGCGTGCAAGCGCCACGTCGCCCGGTCGACCAAGCGCATTAGTTGCCACTGGCTCGAGTCGGCGGCCGCGCGCGCGCGCGCGAGACGCCCCCGCAAAAAGCGCGCCCGCTCTCACGAGTCTAAATGGCCGACGGGCGCCGTGAGCGCAGCGCCAGCCACAGGTGAGATGTGTGCGGGCGCGAGCATCCGAGCAGCCGGTCGGCCGAGCTGCGCGCGCACTCTTCTTCTTTGTGAGTGTTTGTGTGTGGCACACCTGTGCCAGTCGACATGTGCGCCGCTCACCTGTTTCGCTCGCTCGTCTCGGCACTCGCTGGTTGGCGTCGCGTTTGGCGCGTCAACAACGTCTCGAGTCCGTGTGTGAGTGTCAATCTCGAGGCAGTTCCATCATTTTACTGCCAGCTTTGTGCCGCTCTCGAGGCGACACAAAGGCGTGTGCCAGTGCCGAGGGGCCACCTGAGCGTCCAGCAGGCCCGCTTTTGCCCGCCAAAGCTTGTGCACGAAACGCACGCGCTCTGTGTCGTCGACATGTCTCACGCAATGCCAGACTGGCGCGCTGTAACCCGCTAACTTATTGAGCGCACCCCGACCTCAACCTCAACCTCAACCTCAACCTCAATCTCCAGAACTGCGGCCGTCTCGCCGCGCAGATCCAATCAGCCGGCGGTGCAAGAGCCGCAACATCCACAGCCGAGCCAACAAGAGCACCACCAGCAACGACAACAAGAACAGCAACAACAACATCAGCGCCAGCAGAGCGGCGAGACTCTGTCCAGCTACGAGTCGGACTACGACCTGCTGCTGTATTTGGGCGAAACCGAGACCGAGGACATAGTCGAGACGGAGCGCTCGCTCGACTACCAGGACCAGACCTGGCGCCAGAGTATCTGCGGCGGCGCCTCGCTGGCGCCCACCATCGACGACAGCCTCAGCGAGCTGCTCTCAACCGGCGGGCCCAGCGCCGCGCACCACCTGAACGCCAGTCGGCCGCGCGCCGCCCAGACCAGCGCCACGCCTGTGCCCGCCGAGGCCGCCAACTCGCCCGCATCGCTACTGGTCCAACAGTCGGCCAGCCAGACGGCGGCTCTGAGGCGCGGCACTCGCCAGCCCGTCGACGAGTTTGACCTCTTTTGGGCGGCCGACGGGCGCCTGCCGAGCGCGCGACGCCAGCCAGCGAGCAGCCAGACGGCGTCACAATCGCCGACCGGCTGGTCGGCGTCACTGCCACGCGCGCCCACCTATGCGCCAGTCGACGAGGGCCTGAGTGGCGGCCAGGCGGATGTGCGCAATGCCAGGGCCAAAGCAGTGGGCGCTGAAGTGGAGATCAACAACAACTACCAGGTAAACAACGTGAACAAACTGCCGCGACAACGCACCATCGAGGGCGAGCAGCCGGTGGAGCGGAGACGCGAGTTCGTGGCCAGCCAAGAGGCCGAACATTGGGCGTCGGCCTCGCAGCTCGGCGACCACGGGGGCCACATGAATCGCGGCGCCCGAATGGACTCGGCGGCCGCGGCCGCGGCCGCGCCCGCCGACGAGCTCGATCGTCTGCTGGCCGAGATGAGCCAGTCGCTCGACTTGGACTCGTTGGCGCGCTACGATCCTTACGGAGGCCGCCAGCCGCCCGTCGTCGGCCGGAAGCAACCGGCGGATGCGCCCAGGACGAGTCAGGGGCGCAGCGACACGACTCAGTGGAGACAGGCGAGTGGGTCGAAGGTGGCGAACAACCTCAACAGCACCAGCGAGTCGTCGCTGCTCGACGAGTACTACGGCGCCTCGAAGATCCTCGAGCAGATGCTCAGCGAGCAGCCGCTTGTGAGTCCACAGCAAGTCGGTTCGCACCGGCTGGCCGGCGCCGCGCTCTCGAGCGCGCGCCGAGCCGACCGCAAGTCCAAGGAGTCGCCCGTGAAAGAGCCGGCCGAGGATCTTGGCAGCCGGAAGTTCTCCACCTGCTCGTCGTCGGCCGCCACCACCGACACGAGCGTCGTGCCCAACACTCAGTACCAGGCCGCGGTGGCGTCGGCCAGAACCCGCGCGAGCCTCGAGAACAGAGCCAAGCAGCCGGTCACCCCGCCCACTCCGCCCCCACAAGTGGTCGCCGCGCAAAAGACATCAAACTCAACCAGCTCCACCGCCGCACCGGAACTTCCGGTGGATCCTCCACTGGGGCACAGTGGGAGTGTGCCGATAGTTAGGCAGCGCAGCGACTCGTCCGGGTCGTCAGACTCGGCGCCGCCCAGGCCGCCAGCGCCCGACTACCTGGACGAGCCCACGAGCGGGCGCCACGTCCGCTCGGACGCCCAGGTGACTCAGGTGGAGGCCGAGCTGCCCACGAGCTGCTCGTCGTCTGACAGCGAACCCGGCGACCAGGGAGAAGCCAGAGTCACGGCGAACGAACTGGCGAGTCGCAGGCGAGCCGCCAACCGGAAGCAGATGATGGAGCGCGTGAAGCGACGCACTCTGTCCGGAATGCGAAGTGTGCGCGACAAGTTCACCGACTTGCTAGCCGACAACCGCCCTCAACCGGAAGAAGAGCGCCAGACTGGTGGACCGCTCAAGAGGTCGCAAACGACCGTTTCGGCGGTGCCCCGGCCGCCCAGACGCTCGTCGTCCATTGGGAGTAGTCGCAGCGACAGCGCGAGTGGCAAGCTCGACGAACGCACTAACGCGAGCGAGACGCCCGAAAAGCCGGCCAACGAGCTCGACGGGCGACCCGCGGCGATTCGCCAGTCTCGAGCGCGCGAGAGGCGCACGAAGGACTCGACTGGGGCGCGTGCAAACGGCGAGGTCCAACGATGCGTGCCCGTCGTCGTCGTCGTCGTTCGGACAACAGCTCCGCGAACGACTCAGCCGCTCGAAGAGTCGCTTCAGCAACTTTCTGGGCGCCCGCCGGCGGGCCCAGTCCACGCCCCACGAGCGCCGGTCGGCGACGTCTGCCGTTAGCGCGCCGCGCAACTTGGCCACCGACACCCACACGACCGCGCCCCTCTTTCAGCCTGGCGACATTGCCCGCAACACGCCCACCAACGAGCCGCAAGCTCACTCGAGTCTCGAGCGCCAGCTGCTGGCTAGTCTGGAGCCCGAAGTGGCGCCCCCGCTGGCGCCCACGAGGCCATCGAGAGCCTCGTCCTCGTCGTCGTCGACGTCGAGCGGCGAGCTGAGCGGACTGGACACGAGCAAAAAGTCCGCGAGGAGCCGCTTCGAGCTGGCGTCCATCAAGCGGTCCCCGCGCACGCCGAAGCGGCGCCGCCAGAAGGCTATTAAAGAAGTCGCCTCGCTCACGCCAACCTCAACTGGCAAGCCATCGGCGGGGGCGGCGGCCGCGCTCGTCGATGGCGCCGACGAGCAGCCCAGATTGACTAATGGGAGGCGACCGCGCAGCTTGATCTCGCTCAAACGGCTCAGCGGCTCGCTCAGGTCGGCCGACAGAGACCAAGAGGCGAGGGACATCTCAGCCAGAGGAAACCGCCGCCACCGGAAGTCGCGCGGATCCTCCAGTTCGCTGGATCAGCTGGCGCCCCAGAGGCCTACCACCGACGAGTACTTCGGACTCGTTCGCCCACCCAAACCGGAAGCAGACGAGCACGATCCGGCGGCCGGAAGTGGACCGGGCTCGATCCCGCTGAGCTCTGTACACCTGCGCATCGAGATGGGTCCAAGAGTGCGGCCCGCATCCGCCGTGAATGGGCAGGTGGGCGCCAGCTCGCCCTCGCGCTTTCGGCCACGTCGGCTGGTCAACCGGAGCCAGTCGTTGCGCAGTGTCGGCCGCGCCAGTGGCGCCGTGGAGCCCATTGGTGGTGACGACGCCAGAGTCCAGCCCGAGGGCCCGGCTGCCAACTCCCACCGACCGGAAACGGCGCCGACCGACTCCAGCGAGACGCCCAAGAAGGCGGTCTCATTCCAAAATTTGTCCGTCAGCTCAGCCAACCAGCGACGCCTCCTGTCGCCCGCCAGCCCCAACACATTCCGGCCCATCAGCGCCACGCCCAGCGCGGTGACCGAAACCCCGGCCACGCCCAGCGTGGAGGCGCCCCCGGCGTTGGCCGTAACGCCGGTGCCGCTGGCGAGCGGCCGACTGGAGCCGTCGCCGCGACCTGCGGGTGAGCGTGAGTCAGCCGACCGGCGCGCACACACCCGGTCGCCCCTGAGGGACCGCGGCGCCACGCTGATGGGCGACCTCCGGCACAGGTACAACGAGCTCTTCTTCCGGTCCAAGTCGCCCGCGGCCTCGCGCTCCACATCGCCGCCCGCGCGGCCGCCGCGCCGCCGGAAGCGCGACCCGCAGCCTTCGGCGCACGAGAGCTCGCGGCGGGCGCGCTCGTTAGGCCGGGCGGCGCCGCGCGAGCTCAACAGAGTGGAGTCGCCCGTCGACGGGCCGCTCGTTCTCGAGCTGCAGCCCGCGACTCCGCCTTCGAGTCTGTTGATGCTCGACGACGGCGCCTCCGATGCCGCCCACGCCGCCCACGCCGCCCACGCCGCCCACGCCGCCCACGGCCAGAGGCGAGCTGACCCAAACGAACGGCCAGCAGGCGGGCGGCTGGCCGAGCTGGCGCACCAGATCAAGAGCTCGGCGGCGGACTTTTTCCAGCTCCGTAGGCGCTCGTCGACGCCGCCTAAGTCGGCCGCCAACTCGCCGCTAGTCAGTCCCAACTCGAGCTCGTCGGCCGGCGCCTCGGAAATGAGCCCGCGCCGCGCGCAAGCCTTCTTGCGCAACATCGACGAGCCCGCCCACCAGGAGGACCTGTCGCACTGGCGGCCGATCATCCAGACGACGGCCAGAGGTCTCACAGACAAGACGCGTCGACGGCGCGCACCCCAGCACGGATCGGCATCGTTCCGGTTAGCTAAAGGTAAGGCTACCAGATCGACCATTAGTTCGTAAATTGAAGGCGTCCAGGTTGACGCGCTTCCAAGCGAGCGTGTGCGTGCACGAGTTATGGTGAGCAGCTTTTCAGGCGCTCGCCCTCACGAACACACGAATACACACACACACACACACACACAACCATAAACACCTGCAGAGAGCAGAAAGCTTAGCACCTGAATAAAAGCACGCCCGCGACGACAACTTCTCGCTGGGCTTCCGCCGCTTGCACTTCGCACAACTCACTTGTGGCTCACCTGTTGGCCAGCCAGTCAGCCAGCCAGCCAGCCAGCCGGC
>SNVD02002001.1:0-155980 GCA_013180625.2 Boswellia sacra | reverse complement strand
TGTGACTCCCACTAGAATCACGTTCTCTTGATCTCCCTCTGTTGGTAGATAAAGCCTCCGCTTGTTGAGAAGTCATTATTCTATGTTCCTTGTTTTTACGTCTGCTTTCTTTTTCCAAGATAGCAGCCGCAATATCATTAAAGACTAGAGATGACTTTATCAGATCATTTGCCAAGTTAAGGATGAGATTATCATATGAATCAGGTAGACTCTAAAGTAGAAGCTCAGCACGTTCCTTCTCTTCTATGTTATGCTCCATGGTTGAGAGCTGAGAGAATAACGTCTTCAAAGTGTTGATATTTTCAATCACCGGAGTGGTTTCTGACAGACGAAGAGTGTACAGCTTCTTTTTCAAGGAAATTTTGTTGTGTAGAGATTTGGCTTCATACAGGCTTGTCAACGTATCCCAAATCTCCTTTACAGAGTTTAATTCTTGAATACTTGACAGCACTTCATCTGCAACTGCTAGATACAGACTTGCCATCGCATCTCCATCTATCTTCTCTCATTTCTTTTCATCTTGCATACTGTCTGGTCTTCCATCAATTGCTTCAAGGCAATTTTCTTTTCTTAAGATAGCCTTTATTTTTATTTTTCATAGCCCAAAGTTGTTTCCATCGAACTTCTCAATCTTAAATTTGGCTGCCATTTGTCTTACAGTGAACAGTACCATATATGTGAATAGTCCTTGAATTGTACCATATACGTGAACAGTAATAGTATCCGTATAGGTACACCACTGCTAAATAGTAATCAAGAATAGTAGTAAGTACCGGTATGATTTAATATACACCAGGAAAGCTTCCAGGAAATATTAGAGGTGTCACAAGCGGTCATACTTAAAACTCAGTCTCCTTAGACTCTTATCATCTTTTTAACAAAGCTTTCCTTGACATGTACATAACCATATAAGTAACCACTCACTGCCCTAACCCTTGACTTTGCCTTCGCAACTTGGCTTTGATGCCACTGTTAGGAGATTGAGCACTCCCACCGTAGCTCGAATAAAAAACAAGAAACAAATTGTTATGTTAGAAATAACAATTTGGGTGGCACTGCCTTCCACAATAAATAAACTAGACAACTTGGGCGGCTCAACCTTCCACAGTAAATAACTTAAAGGCAATAAAGAAAAATAAAGGCACAAAAATTTAACGTGGTAAAACTCTCAATTTGAGGAAAACCTTCACGGGACAAGACCGAAAATATTTTACTATAAAGAAAATATAACAATCTCTCTCACAATTAGAATAGAGGAGATAACAAGGGAAAAAGAAGAGAAAAGTTTAATACGTAAGCTTGGGACAAGTACAAGGGGAGGAGGAGACTTTATTATATAGCCTAACCTCCCCTTTGACATTTTGTTTTCCACCAATGTAGGATTGTGTGAAAGGCAAAAATGCCTTCACACCAGGGATGGCAAAACCCGGGGCCGGGGCCGGGGTCGACGGTCCCCGGCCCCGACCCCGATGTTTAATTTTTAATCCGGCTCCGGGAAATTCTCCGGAAATTTTTTTTTCAGGGCCGGGGCCGGGGTACCCCGGGCGGAGCCAGATTTTTCAATAACCCAGGATTAAAACCTGGGTTGTACAATTTTTTAAAAATTCTGAAACTTTCTAATGTATTATATATATCTTAGGAGTTATAAGTTTACACAAAGAGGGCTCTGGCCTAGTGGTAGGGTGCTGCTTGGATATAAGGGAGGGCATAGGTTCAATGCTTGGCTTGAGGCAATTCTTCATTTAATTTTAGAAACTGTGGCATGGGTTGGGCTTGATATGTATATATATCTTCAGACTCATAAATTTATGCAAAAAGAGGCTATAACTCATAGTAGTGGGTGTTGTGTTGTCTAAATATCTTAGAGAGAATGGGTTCAAGCCGTGTTGGTGCAAATTTTTTTAAATTATGGCTTTGGGTTATTGGGCTGGGCATTGCGCGTTGGGCTGTTTAAAAAAAATTAGAAAATGGGCTCAGATTTATATAAAGGGTTATAAGCAAGTATTACAACCTAAGGGATTATTTGATATAGTTTTAAAATTTTAATTACATCCCCCGGATTTAATTCCGGGTCCCCGGCCCTGGCCCCGGCCTCGGCTCCGGCTCTGACCGGGACAGAAAATTTCTCCTCGGCCCCGGTCAAATTCCCCGGTTTTCCGGGTTATTACCCGACCCCGGACGTCCAAATTTTTCGGATCCCCGGCTCCGGCCGGATCAAATTGCCATCCCTACTTCATACTCTTCACACTTCACAAATAATAACAGAATCAATGTATACCTCAACACGCAGATAAGAAAGAAGCCTATAGGAGTTCATTAACCCACTTTATGCATCTAAACATTCTCTTTTCTACTTTTTCAACTACAAAAAGATAAAATCATACATGTGCTTAACTGTATTTGACGACTAAGAGCCTTAATCCGTATAATAAAGTCTTACAGAATCATGCATTAAACAAGTCTTGTAACTCTTTCCGTTTCCTTCAAGGGCAGAAGACGACCTCATAGTTAGTCCCAGTAGGGCAACTAAAAGTGCTGGTGGCATCATCTTTGGGGTAACTGTAGACATCTGGGCACCTTTCCTTGAAAAACTTGGAGTAAGTTGTAGGTCCACAGCTGCCAGAATTGCAACAGTATTCACCTGTCTTGAAAACAGGGCATGGGCCGTTACATCCTCCTGGGACCTTCAGCTCATTCGGGCACTGACCAATGATATCAGCTGTGCATTTGATCACGTGGTTGCATGATCCTGAAACCGAGCTGAATTCCATGGGAACGTTAAACCCATCAATGTTAGACATATCAATGAAGTCTATGTCCATGTATTGCTTCAAAGCGAACTCAGCCAAGGTGTTGGGGCTGGCACCATAGCCTTGGCATTCGAGGAGTCCATTACAGTCACCGGTCTCACACTTGCCCCTCCCTGAAGCATCAAATTGGCAATTGGTTCGAGCCCAAATGCGTCCTCCCGCTGTGCCAGGAGCTACGGTGATGGGCCATGTTTCACCCTGGTTAAGTTGCCTGCCACCGCCAGGAGAAGCTGCAGCCCAGACAGTGTAAGGGCAAGTGTTTGTTATATCGAAATTAGTGTATTGACTGACCAAGTGGTCTGAAGGGCAAAACACAACCTTATAGTCAGTGCCAGTAGGACAAGAATATCTACTGCTTAAGTCATTGTCATCGGCGTAAGTTTTAACGCTAGGGCACAAATCTTTGAAAAACTTGGAATAGGCAGTAAAACACAGTTGGCACCACTGCTGAAACAACAAAACTGGTCGTTGTTGAAAACCGTACATGGATGATTACACCCACCTGGGTCCCTCAACTCAGTTGGGCACAGACGGTTGATGTCAGCCACACACTTGCACCCTTTGGTGCACCCACTAGATATTGCTTTAAATTCCATAGGAACGTTGAACCCCTCGACTAGAGAGACAGAAAAATAATCCGTTGTATCGGAATAGCTTAACCTGTATTCTGCTATGGTGACTGGGGCGACAGGCCGACCTGCCGCTGAAGCACAATTGAGAAGGCCACCACAGTCTCCGCTCTCACATTTGCCGGTTCCACTTGCATCGAAGTAGCAATTAGTTCTAGCCCATATGCGTCCGCTTCCTTTAGATTGTTGATTGAAACTCAACGTTTGTCCTTGCTCAAGTTTTTTGGACTCACCTGGCACGGCCGCTGCCCAGACCGTGTAGGGACAATTGTTTTCTATGTCGAAATTGGCTGCATGAATGGAGGTGAACATAAAGCTGAAATAAAGGGTAATAAGTATAAAGAAGAAAGAGAACATTTTGAAGAAGCTTATGTCGGGGAGAGATGGGATTAACTCTCTGAACCTCTCGAGAATTTCCAGGCTTCATCTTGTACTGGCCTTACCGTGTATAGAAGTCAAGTCAACTAAGACCGGTGACAAACAGGGTGAGAAGACTCAAAAAGTAGGGGGAGACTAGTCAGCTTGAACTAATGGAAATGAGCAAATAAAAAAGAAAATTGAAGAAATAAAAAATTCACAGCCACAGGACTTGGATCATTTGGGTGGTACAACAAAATGTAAATCCAGCAATCAGAGCACAATCAGCGGAGATGAGAAGTCCTAAGGAGAATTTTGTATAGAAGATTTCTTATATGGTAATTAGTGATCACCTAGTTAAAAAATTTAAACTATTTAGTCTCCTCTCTGTCCTGGATTAGCATCCATATAACAACTTGAGGAGTAGTAAACAAAACACCAATAAAATGAGATTTAGCCGTAATAGTCGTAATAATGTTTTGGAATCTATAATAAAATGATTAACTTGATCATCATCCAGTTATTCTTAATGATCCAATATTATCAGTCGATAGACAAAGGACTCGCAGGTCCCTAGCCTACATAGCTACCCAGATATTAAAAAGTGGACAACATGTCATTGCGACTTTTGGCTTCACCCACCATTGACCAATTAACAATTATTGACGTCTCATTTATTATTTCATCCTTTCGAGAGCATCCAGCCGGTACAATACATTCAAGGGCAGCCTTTAAGCGTACGAAGAAAGAAAGAATTTTCAAAAATAATAATAATAATTCAGTATACTAAGTTCCGCCATTTAGTGTTTAATTAGTACATAGCAGAACCAAACCTTAAAAAGAATGCCGCTAGGGAAACTAGACAGACCTACAACAACAAAACTGATCGTTGTTGAAAACTGGACATGGATGATTGCACCCACCAGGATCCCTTAACTGATCACAAAAGGTTTATGTTCGTCAGGCATAAACTTGGTGGCTTTGTTAATTTCACCCGGTAAATGTTGATTTAAATTCCATATATATAGGAACTTGAATTCATCGTCCAGAGAGATTATGGATGTGTTCTTTTATGAATTCAGTATTTTTGTTTTCATTGAATTTAGGAATATGTGGTTGATTTTGAATTATTTTGAATTTTGAAAAGAATATGCGATTGAGATTGAATGTAAATTGCATTAGAAAATGTGTAACATAGAAAACAGAATTTGAATTCATTAAAAAAACATAGTCTATATAATTCATGTTGTTGAATTGGCGAAACCCGACCCGGACTATTTCCACAATGTAAAGAAGATAGGCTGATTTTCTTTGGACTAATGTCTTTAATTGATGGAATTGTTTTGAGCTTTGTAAATTGTTTAAGTTTTGGATCAATTTTTTTTAAAGCCCGGTCCATTAATTTATTTATAAACGAAAATAAAAATTTTTTGTGTAATTTGCTCCAGGATAAGATGAGTGATTCATGTGGCTTAGGTTTAAGTGGTAGATAAGATCAGTAAATATTGTCATCCAAGGTTATTAAATCTAATATTTTAAATGTTTGATTTTTTTTTTCATTTGTTTGAGCTTTATATGAGAAATATTATTACAAGAAAAAAGACAATAAATAATTGACACTTTAGGATAAAAATCGTTATATCATAAAAGGATGATAGTGTCGTAATATAATTCTAATCTATAAGAAATTTAACGAAGAAACTTAATGATGTACATGTGATATATTTTTTATCTATCAATAATTGATGATAGAATAGCAATAAAAATTAATTCTATCAAATTTTTTATGATAGAAATTTATTATTGATCATGTATGTTTGACTAAATTTTAAATTAATATTTTATTAATTAAAAGCAAAACGCAACGGTTTTTTATGATCAAATAATTTTTTTTAACAAAATTATACATGCAATTGCAATATGAAATGGTGCGTTTAAGCCTGAACATAACAAAACCTAAAATTGGTTACCCCAACTTTGCGCCTTTTCTCTTAGTTTTCCCCTATTTGCCCCTCTCAAATACGAAATCGATTCGTTGTTCCATCTCACTCGCGCTCCTCGCCATCCTCCACTGCTTAATGGCCAACACCATAGGCACCGGTCTCATCAGCCCATCCACCACCATCAACAAGGCCCAACCGCTCTTCGAAATGGAAGCTCACCTCATCAATTCCCCCCATGCCATCACCTCCCACTTTAACCACTGAAAGCCAGTTGTGGTTCATCCATGACTTTGTCTCCACCGTTAACGTGATCAACTCCGGAGCGGTAGACGAGGTAGGTCTGAAGGGGTTGGTAAGTTATTTGTAGGGGTTTTTGAGTAATGAGGATTGGAAAGTGAGGAAAGCGGCGGTGGAGTTGCTGTGGAGATTGGCAGTGGTGGAGAAGGATATACGATGTCAAAGTTTAAGGCAAATTACTTGAAAGTTTCTCTGCTTTTTTCGTATGATGGGTGCGAGCTTCTCGGCTTGTTCATGGACCCAGGAGGGTCTTCTATTTCTATACAAGTGAATTTTGGTCTCGGGGACTTGTCATCAAGTTGTGTGGCTGATGTATTTGGATCCACCAGTTGGTATTTTTTTGTTTGATTTGTTTTTTGTTTAGACAGAACCAATTTTTGTGTTTAAAATTTTTGGATATGATTTCCGGATATTTTGTTTGGTTGGTCTGCTCCAATTTTACGCTACATCTTCCATTCTACTCCACTTCCAGCTCCCAATCAACTTTTTATACACCAAAAGTATGTTCTTTCTTCCTTATACATTATATAGGTTCACAGGTTTATACTCTCCATTCATAATTGCTAGATTCCTCTGTTCTCTTTCTGTTGTATTGATATTATTAAAGGTTGATAATTGACGAATTTCCAGAAAGTAGGAAATAATTATTTGGCTTTGGTTTGTGACTATTGATAAATGCTTTTGTCTTCACTGGATTTGATTGCTTTTGCTTTATTTTATGTGCGTGGGGTTGCTTTATTCTATATGTTTGGGTTTGCTGATTGTAAATAGAAATCCATAATTTGTTGTGAAGCCATTAGAGGGAGATTTAGTAATTAATAATCTATAGAGAGATTTAGTAATTAATAATCTATAGATTGACCTGATATAATTCCTAAGTATTGAAGAAAATTAACTAATTTCTCACTTTATGTGGAATCCCATATATATATATTATAAAATTTGAAAAATATGATTAAGGGTATTTGAGTAATTTTATGAGAATTGGGTTGGATTATAGTTGCGGGCTTGTGTTAGAAATTAGTAAAGGTGAATTGGGCTTGAATTTTAAATTAGTGGACTTAGGCCCATTGAGCCAAAGCCTTAAGTATATAAGAAATGGGGTTTTCTAGAATTAAGGGAAAGGAAAAAGAAAAGAAGAGAGGAGGAGAAGAAGTTCACAGTTCCAGGAAGAAAAGAAGAAGAGAAAGGGGAGGAAAGAAAAGAGAGGAAAAATTTCAAGAAATTTAGCTTGGAAAACAGGTAGGGGTTCCTAACACTATACTTACTTCATGTTATGTGTTTTGTTGTTGAATTGATATTAGTTGTTATGCATGTGACTTGTTTTGATTTGATTTCTTGACTACTTGGATGATGAATTATGAGTGAAGTTACTTATTGCAAGTTGTTTGTTGTGATTGCACGAAGAATTATGTGTGAATTGAAGTGTTGATGAAGTGGAGTAGAGATGATTTTGTGAGAAGTACAATTCATGTAACTGTTTTGTGTTGATTGAGTTGATGCGTTTTTCTGGATTGAGAATGGTATGATTTCTCATTTGTTTTGGAAAATAGACAGATTAAGCTTTAAATAACCGCTGATTTCATGGAATTTGGAGTTAAAACGGATTTTTGGTGAATTTTTGAAGTTGGGAGTTGAAATCTGGAAATGGTATGTTTTGAACTAGCTCTCGAATTCGATTCTGGTGTTTCGCTCGACAGTGAACAGTGCATCGAGTGAATAACGTCGAGTGTCGAGAAACAGTGTCGAGTGAACAGTGATTTCGGTGAACAGTGTCGAGAAACAATGTCGAGTCTCGAGTGAACAGTATGTCGAGTGAACAATATCGAGTGTCGAGAAATAACGTCGAGTATCGAGAAACAGTATCGAGTGTCGAGTGAACAGTGATTTCGGTGAAAAGTGTCGAAAAATAGTGTCAAGTGAACAGTGTTTTCTATGAACAGTGTCGAGTCTCGAGTAAACAGTATGTCGAGTGCACATTAAATCGAGTGAACAGTATATCGAGCGTCGAGTGAACAGTGATTTCGGTGAACAGTATCGAGAAATAGTATCGAGTGAACAGTGTTTTCTGTGAACAGCATCAAGAAACAGTGTCGAGTGTCGAGTGTCAAGTGTCGAGCAAAATTTCAGAACCACCCCAAATCGATTGTATACTTCCCAAAAAGTCCTGGATTTCGTATAAAAATTATATTTTCTTGAGATTTATCATAGTAATGATATTGAAAGGTCGTTAATGTATGCATTGGACCTTGGATGGGTCGTTTTGTATATGAATCCAAAGAGAATGCGGATAATAAATTCTAAGTGTTGGACCTTGGGTGGACCGTTCTGTATACGGACCTAAGGGGAACACGCATATAATGATATGAGATGTGTTAGACCTTGGGTGGACAGTTCTGTATACGGACCTAAGGGAAACACGCATATAATGATATGAGATGTGTTGGACCTTGAGTGGACCGTTCTATATACGGACCCAAGGGGAACACGAATAAAATGACATGATGTGCTAGACCTTGGGTGGACCGTTCTGTATACGAACCTAAGGGGAACATGCATATAATGATATGAGATGTGTTAGACCTTGGGTGGAGCGTTCTATATACGGACCCAAGGGGAACACGAATAAAATTACATGATATGTTGGACTTTGGGTGGACCGTTCTGTATACGGACCCAAGGGAAACACGAATATAATGAAATGATGTGTTGGACCTTGGGTGGACCGTTTTGTATACGGACCCAGGGGGAACACGAATAAAATGACATGATGTGTTGGACATTGGGTGGACCGTTCTGTATACGGACCCAAGGGAAACACGAATAAAACAACGTGATATGTTGGACCTTGAATGGACCGTTCTGTAAACGGATCCAAAGGAAAAAACGAATATAATAAATATGATGTGTTGAACCTTGGATGAGCCGTTCTATATACGGATCCAAGGGGAATACGAATATAAATTTGATGTGGGAATGGACATAATTGGTTGATCTATTAGTATTTGATGTCAAATCCTGTGATTGGATATTTGTGGAATGTGAATAATTTTGTATAATGTTAGAACTTTCCTACTGGGCTTTATGCTTACCCCCCTCCCTCCACAGGTAACACAGAAGGATGCTTATCCTATAGATGTTCCAGAGCTTTCTTAGGGAGTCTGGAGTCGGTATGTATATAATTTTTGGGGACTGTCTTGATTCTCCTAGTATGTAATGGGAGATTTCGTTAGGTGACTATTAATTGATGTATTGATTTTAGTCACCAGTGTATGTAAAATTAATTTTGAACAAATAGTCATAAGTTGTAATGAATTCTTGTGATAAAAAAAATATTTATGAGGTATGGATGACATAATTATTATAAATTCTTATTCAATCACCTCTAAAATCTCTAAATAAGAGATTTTGGGGCGTGATACTTTAATGCTTAGTTTTGTTTTTATTGATGTCGATAATTTTTTTATTTTCATTGATATGTATAGGTTAAAGTGAAAATGGTCTTATAGATTGATCATGATCATTCAAGGGCCACCAAGAGGCGAAGAATCTCTATTGGAGATATTTTAGGTGCTGGAAATGGAAGAGATGATGTGCATTTAATGAGAGTTATAATTTATTTCACTAGATTATTAGATAAGCAACTGTAGAAGGTTACTGCATTTTATATTGATAAAGAAGAAGATTATGTCATCAGATTAAAGGTAGTCCTTCTAGCGCCATTTAATTTTATAATGCTTGGTTAAATTTTTATAGTAAGAAATTAATCTTGTTCCTGCTTTTGATATGACTAAGGTAAACTCCAGAAACCGAAAATTTGATTTCGTCCTAAAATAAGACCAGAGTAAACCTTGGATGAGAAATTTCTAATTTGTCTTGAATTTAGAATTCAATTTTATAAAGAATTCCACATTCACCATTTACCATTCAAGTACCAATTCAGGTTCATTATAGCTTTTAGTGCTTTAGAAAGTGAAAAAAAAAATGTAGACCAATTTAGCTATAATTGTTGTTTTCAGCACTGACGTGGCAAAAAATGGCTGCATCGTTAGTTTGTCATTTTCCTTTTGTTGCTTACTTATCAAAAGAATCTGTGCTAGCTGAAGCAACTAGATTTTTGTTGGCATTGCAAGAGCTGCAAGATAGGGGAGCAAACCTAGATTGCAGTCAAGAGATGCTAAATTCGTAGAAATATATTTTAGACTTTCATGTTGAGATGGTTTTGCTTTTACATTACAATGTTCTTAACTTAACTGGTAGCTTCCTTTATATATATAGGCTCAGACTTCTGTAACTAAAATTTAACGTAAATTTTTGATGCCAATTGATAACATTCATTTTATCAGAGTAGTAGGAGTAGCAAAAGCATAGTAGCCATGGCAAGCACCGAAGTTCAAAGGAATTATGACCTAATCATTGTAACAAATCTACTTCTATCCCTTATTCACACAAAATTTATAATATTTTTTCACTTTTTCTCTCTTTAATTCTTTTTTTATGGTCCAATTTCCCTTTTATGGTTGCAGAACCAGACCTTTAGGTTTCTCAAAAGTGTAAGTGCCCAATTTCCTGCTTCTCTTCTTGCTTCTTTTCCTTTAATTGTTGTTTGTTCTACGCCTGGCTTGGCTTGCTTATTGTTCCAACTTGTTGTAGAAAGCTCACATTCAGATTTCGCTGTTTGAGCATACTAACATCCACCACATGCCAAACAGCAGCTGCTATTTAGAAAGAGGTGTATGCAAACTAACAGATTTGGTACTAATTAATTTTTTCTTTACCCTTGTAATATTGATGATCAGCCAGTCATGTAGATAGATCTGTGATTTACCCTTTGAAATATAATTTCTTCTTATAGATACACCTCTTTGAGAACCCTCAGAAACTTGTGGAAATAATTTGGCTTGAGAACCCAGTTACTTCTGCTATTGAGCAAATTGTCACTAAGAAAGTTGAGAAAATTCACTAGCCAATTCCTGGTCGTAACTACAAACCAAATAAGGCATTGTTTGTATCTAATAGATTAAGTATCAACTAGTGAGTTATTTTTTATTGCTCTATTTAGCATTTTTTTTTCTTTTGGGTTGTGCTTTGAATGCATACTATGAACTGTTAATGTTTTTTATTCATCAGTTATTCTATCCCACACTTCACCCTCACTTCACCCTCACAATTCACAATAACCATGAGCACAATTCACTTCACTGTCACAATTCATTAGATATGTTGTGTTTTAATCTTTCTTTGCTTCAAAAATAGTTGCAAACCTAAGAAGGGAAAACCTACAGTAGACAACGAATCTAAAACTAAACCTACCAAGCCCACCTGAGCGAAAACTAAACCAACCCAGCCTATCTGATCCCAAAACATAAGCAAAGTGGGCAGCCCACTAAATTAGAAAATAAAAGGCACCAACCCACTAAACCTAAAAAAAAGACATTAGCCCACTAAAACAACTCTTTTAACAAGCAAACTACCCCACACTAAGCATAAAAAAAGGCAGAACAGCCCAATATACGAAGAAATGTCGAATCAGCCCACAATAAGAAAATAAATTAAAGCAAACCAACGATGTGTATGGCATTATTTTAGAAGTTTGATGATGTTGGGTTTATGGTTGTCAGTTTAATGGAAAGGTTGTATACACTTAGTCTAAAATAGACGAGGTTCGTTCGGAGTGGGCTAACCGTTGTTCCAAAATCATTAGCGCATCAACAAAATGGTTAGTATAAATGTGATACTATACACCAACCTTGTTATTACTTCTTATTTGCTATAATTGGTGAAATTTTAAGTTGCAATGTGAAATTGTAATTGTTGTGTTACATCTGAAACTTGAAGTTTCACTTTAATATAGAATTTTTTTTTTCATGATACTGTTGGATATAGTCATTGGTGTTGCATAGATTAAGTTATTGCTGGACTAGGGAGTTTTGCTCGATATTTTGTTGAGAATGGGAGGAGTTTTGCTAAGGATTTTGTGGAGAATATGAGAGGAGTTCTGCTAACTTAGCTAGTCAAAACTAAAATATTTGCTCTTGGTTGTTGGAATGTGTCATGTGAACTTCAAATTTGATTTGGTTGGCTATCATTTGCTGTTACTTTTGGATTTGAATTGGAATTATAGTTTGTTGTTGATAGTTAATGATATGGTTTAGCTTATGTATTGGTAATTATATATTTGATCTATGGAACTTGTTCTATATATTGTTATATGGATGTTATTAATATAAAGTGTTTTTGGACTTCATTGGATGTGCACTTTAATTTCTATTTCATATTGAATTTGTAAATAATTTCAAATACAAGAATGCGTAAATTAAATGAAAAAAAATCATATTTTTACAAAACTAAATTTAAATATTGTGACAGAAAATACTAATCATAAATTTTGTCACAAACAACATAATTTATCTACCAAAATTAACCTAATACTACTTTTTGTGCAAAATCAAATGCTAATTTTCCTACCAAAATAAAATTGAAATCCACAAAAAAAAATTCTCACTAAAAATTTTAAAATTAAAAAAAGCCAAATTTTTCACCAAAAAAATCAACTAAATTAATTAAAAAATTAATTTCCTAGTTTGACAAACACGACTTCATAAAGGTCATGATAGATTTTTTTTTTTGTCATGAAGGAGGGACAGTGATATAGATAACAATAGATTCTCTGTCATCCACCCCCGTTTATGATCGTTTGTTCTCGCCATTGGGAATCATTGGTGTACAAGAAGGGGAGAAGGGAATAATTGCTATTCACTTGTGGAGGGGTGGACAGAGGCCTTGGAGGAGACGTTAGCGTGCTTAGGGCTTGTGGCCCATGACATGGTGAAGTGGTGACAGGAAAGGTATTTGGAGGGGTTTGTACTACAGTCCATCCGTTGTACACGTACAACAGTTTTTTAAACTATCGGATTAGAGGCTCAACTCATGAATCTAATCCAACCGCTAATATTGAATTGGCTATTATTTACAATTTTTACCAGTAACCTGATAGTCCGGTTGCCTCGAACTTCGACCACAGATTTATAACTATATTCCTTTATCATTCGCAGCTCTCTCAAGTTCAATAGGCAATAGTCGATGTCGTGGTTCTGTTTGCTGATCCACTTCACTTCAGTATTGTAGATTTGTAATAGGCCATGTGGAAACCGGTATTTGTGGTTGTTGTGACATTCGCTAATTATTTATGTGATTGACCTTCAGCGTTCTTCACGATAGACAAAATAAGAACCCACGACATCACGTGATAGTTAGGTGGTTCAGCGTATCGATTCTATATCTTATACGTGGTTTTCAATTAGTAGGCGTGATTTCATTCAGTGGGTTTCAGTCAATTGGTTTCTATGTGTTAGATCGAAAATTCCGGTATGCCATGACACATGGACTCACGAGTTTCAGGCACCGGGCTCAATTTTCCTTTGATTCACCACTTGTCTGTGCAAAAGGGCGTCATCAGGCTTGTGTTAAACGAGTGGATTTCTTAGGTAAGAAGACTTTGATTTTAATTAGTTTTATGAGTGATTTGATGAGCTCATGCATGACATGCATGAGTTCTAGAATTCTGCTGAGCTCATGCATGACATGCATGGCTTCCAGAATCCCTCCCATGTGAATGCATTTAGAGTCAAATTTGTTAGGCACCTCCAATTTTGAAAATCAAAGGAAGTAGCCAAATTTGATTTGAATTTGTATGCAGAATTTTTCCTATAAATATGGGACGAATTCTGCCTTGTTTATGCATCACAGAGATTCCAGAGAGAGTCCAGAGTCTAAACCAGAGAGTTTAGGATTCAGAGAGAGAGCCAGGAGAGCTCCAGAAATTTTAGGGGAGTTTTTGTATAAATCTTGTAATACAATTTTCTCTGTTAATACAAGTAATTTTTCTCCCAAATTCTGTTCTGAGTTGATCATTACATCCCAACAAGTGGTATCAGAGCCTCGTTGAGCTCCTGGAACGTCAGAACAGAAAGGAAAAATTCAGAGAAAATTTGTCCCCTGTTTCTGGAAAATTTCGATTTTTCGGAAAGTCATCGAATTTCGAATTTGAAGTGTCCAGTGTGTTCGTGACGACGTCCTGATCATTCTGCAATTTTCCGGCGACCGATCCGACATCCAGAGACGCCGCACGCGCCGCACGCGCCTCCGACCTGGTCTGCGAGTGGGCGTCACTCGCCCCACGCGCTGCACGCGCCATTCCAAGGAAGAAGACGACCACGTCAGCGCCGCGTCATCAGCCACGTCAGCGACCTTTTCGCCACGTCAGCAAGCCACGTCAGCAGATAGCCACGTCAGCAAGCCACGTCAGCAGGACACGTCACGTCATCGCCACGTCACGTCAAGCCACGTCAAGCCACGTCAGCACTGTGGACCCCATCTGACACGTCAGCAAATCGTGGAAAATTACATTTTGGCCCCTGTATTTCCGGTGAATTAATTATTCTAAAATGGAAGAATCATCCGGAGCCATGATAAAATTGACTGCTACAAATTACACACTATGGAGACCCAGGATGGAGGATCTCCTTAGTTGTAAGGACCTATATGACCCTATAGAATTTGAAGGGCAGAGACCTGAGACAGAAAAAGAGGCAGAGTGGAAGAAAATTAACAGAAAATGCATCGGTCAAATCAGACAATGGATCGATCATAGTGTCTTCCACCATGTAGCCAAAGAAACAGATGCATATACTCTATGGAAAAAAATTAGAGAGTATGTATCAAGCCAAGTCAGCACGGAACAAAGCCATCCTGATGAGACGGCTTGTGAACTTGAAGTTGCGGAGCGGAACTCCTGTAGCAGAACATACAAGTGAGTTCCAGAACTTGGTGAATCAGTTGACAGCAGTCGAGTTACAGCTTGGAGACGAAGAACAAGCACTTCTACTTCTCAGTTCCCTTCCAGATTCATGGGAGACACTAGTGGTCTCCATCAGTAATTCAGCACCCGGAGGCAGACTTACCCTATCAATGGTTAAGGATGCCTTAATGAACGAGGAGGCAAGAAGAAAAGATGCAGGCGCCAGTCAAGATGAAGCCTACATCACAGAGAATCGAGGAAGACAGTCTCGAGGTGAAGACTGGAGAAGAGGTAGAAGCAAAAGCAGAGGCAGATCAAGGGGCAGGTCATCAGATGGGCGGAGACCCACATACAAGTGCTACAACTGTGGCAAAGAGGGACATTTGAAGAGAAATTGTCGCAGTCTTCGGAAGCAGAACCAGGAGAGTTCACAGGCACAAAGCAGCGAAGAACCACGAGTTACAGTGGTAGAAGATGTAACCATCTGTGCAGAAGAGACGTGCTTCCACACAGCGGACCAAGGAGTAGAATGGGTCATTGACACAGCAGCTTCCTGCCACGTCACTCCTTGCAGAGAAATCTTCACCACGTACAAAGCAGGAGACTTTGGGATAGTGAAGATGGGAAACAACAGCACCGCCAAAATCATGGGAATTGGTGATATTCAATTCCTAACGAACGTCGGATGCAAAATAACTTTGAAAGACGTTCGTCATGTGCCAGATCTTCGACTCAATTTGCTCTCGGTAAAAGCCTTTGATCAGCAAGGTTATGAGAGCTGCTTCACCAACGGTACATGGAAGATGTTGAAAGGGGTCATGGTGGTTGCTCGAGGTAAATTATGTGACAATCTTTACAGGACTCATGTAAAGATAAACGGAGAGAGCCTTCATGTAGCAGAGCACATGGTACCTCTAGATTTGTGGCATAAAAGGCTCGGTCACATGGGTGAAAAGGGTTTATCAACCCTTCAGAAAAAGAAGCTGATCACTGTTTCCAAGGATGCAGCGTCTCATCCTTGCGACTATTGTTTGTACGGGAAACAACGGAGGGTGTCATTCAGCTCCTCATCAGTGAAGAAATCAAAGCTATTGGAGCTAGTACACAGTGATGTATGCGGACCTCTCGAAGTCGAGTCCTTAGGCGGTAAAAGGTATTTCTTGACCTTTATTGATGATGCATCTCGGAAAGTGTGGGTTTATTTCCTCAGGACGAAGGATGAAGTTCTGGAGAAGTTCAAGGAGTTTCACGCCATGGTAGAACGTGAAACGGGTAAGAAATTAAAATGCCTTCGATCAGATAACGGAGGCGAGTATACCTCCAGAGAGTTCAATGTCTACTGTCGAAGATATGGCATTCGACATGAAAGAACAGTCCCACGCACACCACAACACAATGGAGTGGCCGAGAGGATGAATCGAACCATCATGGAACGAGTCAGAAGCATGCTCAGATTGGCTAAGTTACCCAAGCCATTCTGGGGGGAGGCAGTTCGCACCGCCTGTTACTTAATCAACAGAGCACCATCGGCACCACTGAACTTCGAGATTCCAGAAAAGGTATGGTCTAACAAAAAGCCCTCCTATAATCATTTGAAAGTGTTTGGTTGTTTAGCCTTCGTACATGTATCCAAGGAGCTCAGACAGAAGCTCGATGCAAGAACTGTTCCATGTATCTTCATCGGTTATGGAGATGAAGAATTCGGATACAGATTATGGGATCCCAAAGAAAAGAAAGTCATCCGGAGCAGAGATGTCGTATTTCACGAAGACCAAACATATGAAGACGCTGAAAAGACAACAATATCTACAAATCCCACTAGCAGTGCCCCAGATATTGTTGCAGATTCTACCCCAACACCAAATGCTACAAGAAATGACGAGGTACCAGACGAAATTCCAGAAGCAGATCAGGAGGAAGAAAATGAAGAGATTGCTGAGCCGGGGGAGCCACAATCACCTATAGAAGCTGCTATACCTCCTGGAAATGAAGAACCTCAGCTACGACGATCTGAGCGAGGTCGGATTCCGTCGAGGAGATATCCGGAATCAGAGTACACACTGCTTACTGATGAGGGGGAGCCAGAAAGCTTTCATGAAGCTTTATCTCATCCAGACAAAGAACGATGGCTGCATGCAATGCAAGATGAAATGAATTCTCTAGAGAAGAACAAAACTTATGAACTGGTCAAACTCCCAGACGGAAAGAAGGCACTGAAGAACAAGTGGGTATTCAAGCTCAAGAAAGATGGAACAGGAAAGGTGATAAAGCACAAAGCCCGATTGGTGGTAAAAGGATTCCTTCAGAAGAAAGGAATTGACTTTGATGAAATATTCTCACCGGTAGTAAAAATGTCCTCAATCCGCGTCATCCTCGGATTAACAGCAAGTCTTGATTTGGAGCTTGAACAGATGGATGTGAAGACAGCATTTCTTCATGGAGACTTGCATGAAGAAATCTACATGGAGCAGCCAGAAGGGTTCGAGGTTCCAGAAAAAGAACACCTCGTGTGCAAGCTCAAAAAGAGCTTGTATGGCCTCAAACAAGCACCAAGGCAATGGTACAAGAAGTTTGACTCCTTCATGGTGAGTCATGGGTACAAAAGAACCGCTGCAGACCAATGCGTCTACTTTCAGAAACTTCCAGGTGGAGACTTTGTTGCATTAATGTTATATGTGGACGACATGTTGATCGTCGGAAAAGATGCAACAAGAATAAAGCAGCTGAAGAATGAACTATCAAAAACCTTCGATATGAAGGACTTGGGACCAGCTCAGCAAATCTTGGGAATGTACATTCGTCGAGACAGGAAACAAAAGAAATTATGGCTGTCTCAAGAAAAATATGTTGAACGTGTGATCCAAAGGTTCAACATGGATAGTGCCAAGCCAGTTAGTGTACCACTGGCTAATCATTTCAAGCTGAGCAAGAGATCATGTCCCTCATCCAAGAAAGAGATAGAGGACATGGCATCGGTACCCTATTCTTCTGCTGTAGGAAGTTTGATGTATGCCATGGTGTGTACAAGGCCAGATATTGCTCATGCTGTCGGAGTCGTGAGCAGATTTCTTTCCAATCCAGGGAAAGAACATTGGGAGGCAGTCAAGTGGATTCTCAGATACCTTAAAGGTACTTCGAAGATATGCTTGTGTTACGGGGGAGCTGATCCAATCTTGGAAGGCTATACAGATTCAGATATGGCCGGCGAACCTGACAGTAGGAAATCTACATCAGGTTTTGTTTACACTTTTGCAGGGGGAGCTGTCTCATGGCAGTCAAGACTACAGAAGTGTGTTGCGCTATCCACGACAGAGGCAGAATACATTGCCGCAGCGGAAGCTGGAAAAGAAATGTTGTGGCTGAAGCGATTTCTCCAAGAACTTGGGATTGAGCAAAAGGAGTATAGAGTACACTGTGACAGTCAAAGTGCTCTAGATTTGAGCAAGAATTCAGTGTACCATTCTCGAACGAAGCATATCGACATCCGCTATCATTGGATACGTGAGGTGATGGACAAGCAACTGTTGAAACTAGTGAAGATCCATACTAAAGAGAATCCAGCCGACATGTTAACAAAAGTGGTCACCAGAGACAAGCTAGAACTATGCAGAGACATAGTTGGATTAGAAGCTGTCTAATTACTTTTGTTGTTACTCCCTTTCACATGGGATGGAGGGGGAGAATTGATGAGCTCATGCATGACATGCATGAGTTCTAGAATTCTGCTGAGCTCATGCATGACATGCATGGCTTCCAGAATCCCTCCCATGTGAATGCATTGAGAGTCAAATTTGTTAGGCACCTCCAATTTTGAAAATCAAAGGAAGTAGCCAAATTTGATTTGAATTTGTATGCAGAATTTTTCCTATAAATATGGGACGAATTCTGCCTTGTTTATGCATCACAGAGATTCCAGAGAGAGTCCAGAGTCTAAACCAGAGAGTTTAGGATTCAGAGAGAGAGCCAGGAGAGCTCCAGAAATTTTAGGGGAGTTTTTTGTATAAATCTTGTAATACAATTTTCTCTGTTAATACAAGTAATTTTTCTCCCAAATTCTGTTCTGAGTTGATCATTACATCCCAACATGATTTATTAACTTGGCTGAGTCAGTTTAATGAAAAATAGGAGTGACAGCTTTGTGGTTGTAGCATCTGGGTGGCTTAAACTAACCACTTGCAGAGTAAAGTAATATGAACTAGTATCGTTGGTAACTGGGGTGTTATCCTTAAGAGTTGTCATGGCATTGAAATGAACCAATGTGACTCGTTTGGTTAACATTGAAGACTCTGTTTTGTTTCCAACACATAATAATATATTTGTTTGGTTTTCGTTTGTAAAGGTTGTGCGATGATAGCTATCATAGGAATGGTTCAACCCGACTGCCTCAGGACAGTCAATGATTCTGAAGAAAATTAGTTCTTTGAAATTGATATGCAAATATTGAATTATGTGGAATTTGTGTTTTTGTCTCTATTGTCCAATTATTCTGGTAAAAGGCGTTGTGGTGTTGGGACAAGAAATATCCATGTTAATCTATTATAGAATAATAATAAGCAATTTGTTGGCAATATTCATGGTGAATGTAAAAACTTAGTTGTTAATGTCGAAGTTGTGAGGAGAATACATATTTTTTGCGCATTATCAGGTTACTCGTTAATGGACTTATGAGTAATGGTTGGTCTTCACATGTGAATGCATTTGGTTGACAGAGCAATGTGGCTCTTGGCTTAGCTGCAACTGACTTCTTCTTCTTCAATCACATGCATTTCATGTTAATGAAGTGTCTTGAATATTCTAGGCTTACATGATTCCACTGACTTGGCTTTTCACATTAGAAATTGAAGTTTTTATTCCTTAACTTTTGATTTGCTGATTGATGTTGGCATGCATGGTCAAATGTTGCGCCTTGGTTCACGTGAGCTAATTGCTTATATGTTCATTACTTTTGTGCATGTTTCTGTCTTCCTTTCATAACTGCCGATTTTAGTTTCTAGAATGTGCATCACATTACAACATTCTTGCTAAAATGTGGACAGACCTGAGGATCATCCCAAGGCAGGTGCAGCTGTAGGCAAAAAATTAACAAAGCAAATCATTCCCACAAGAAAGCAGTCACATGCACTTGAATGTTTACTCACCTCCTTGAAAATGGGAAGTTTCAACACCTTCAAAAGCCATGGCACCAATACTTTTTGTCTTCTGAGGTCTTCCATGCAAAACATTCGATAGCGGCCTCAACTGAAGACTTGTGCTCCACAGTGGATAGCTTTGTGATTGATTTGTGAAGCAGTTGAATCTGGAATAGTAAACGTATGCACAAATGGCAATTAAGCTGAAGATTAAATTTGAATGACTAAAAATGGACACATGAACTGGCAGAACCTGACCAACCATGACCTTGGAAAGGATATTCCATAGCAACCAGAATCCACCCCAATGCCACGTACCATTGCTATGTTGGCTGCACAATTAAGTCATACACTGCATTTTGTTTACATTTTAAGACTAGAGTACTTAGGTTACGATATCAAATATTGGTGTGAATGTGAGCAAATATGCCCATTTTGTATCGAAGAACCATAAGGGAAATGTAACCTTATAGAGATTGCCATGCTCATCTAACATTCGTTGCCAAATATAAATCAAATACAAAACTATTATGCAAGGAGCATTTATGCAACCCACAACAAATCAAACAACATGAAATCGAAAAAATAACCCCAGTCTATCAACGAACATGTAAGTTTCTCTACTGACAAACATTCAATACCCGATCAACTTACTATGACAACTAATTTAGCTCAGGACTAATTGTTTTGCCTGTCCTTGTGTTCTAAATCCTAGGTTTCTACACAATATCGTGTCCAAAAAAGTTACAAACAAAAACACTTGAACGACTTGTCAAATTGTGGCTTCTGTACATAGAATTCAGACACAAGCATTACCTCAAAAATAATGCTAAAATGAATCAAAGTCAGAACCCTTAATACAGATGGTCTGGCACACAAACAAATTAAGTACCAATATGTGCAACAAAATCAACTTACCTCTACGATCCTTATCTCAACTGTCGAACATAATTGACCATTTCAATACCCATTAGACCATAGCAAAACTCTGCAAATGCTGCGAAAAAGGGAGAAAGTCAAATTCCCAAATACACTCATCATTTGCATCATGATATTCTCTCGTCCATATCTTCTACTGACAAACATATTGCAATACACTGGATTCATCGGCCTAGAGCTCGCTGCCAATTAGAGATAGTTCGGCGACGGGATGGAAGGGGAAAACAATCTCATTAACACAAAATACCTCGCATCCCAGAGTCCGGCACTCATGATACATGAACGATAAAATCTGCTCACGATAAAAAATTTAACCACTTTCGTAATTATTACCATCGATAGCTAATGGGGAAGCTTGTCCTAACCATTTTCGGTTCTTATCTACAAATTGGGTTTGTCTCAAACCCTTGAAACGGAGGACAAATCCGATTTGAAGGTCGCCTATTCGCCAACACCCACTGCTTTATATGATGTTGAACGAAGAAACATGGTTGGGGTTATTTTGTATGTTGTAATTTCAGTAACGGAGGTCACAAAATGGTGGATTTCGGTTAACATTAGATCTCCGTTGATCGAAAAACGAAATTCCTTCGTTTACAACTTTTACTATTGGTTTACAAATTTTATACCCAATGAATAGTCATGGTCATTGCTTCAAATGTGAACAATAAATTTCAATGTAAATTCGGGCAAAGCCAATAGTACATTTACTACTTTTTCCTAACCAATTGCAGCTTTAGGCCGCATGTTTATAGCTTACACACCCTTCCTCACGACACGACTTCATCACATTTTGGTTTTGACCTTGTTGCTGGGAATAATAACATACTTTACAACATTTTATTCAGTGATTACTATTTTTACACATAACTTATCAGATTATATTTCCCCGTTTATGACTTTTATAACATTTGGATTATAGATATTTTTGCATTTACTATTATTTTCACGCTATTTACGACATTTATACACATGTTTACTTCTGTTACACATATCTATACCGCTTTATCGATTTTTTTTTCTAGTTTATGACAATTTATTCCTACTTTACTACTCCAACACATTATTTTACAAATTACTTTTTCTGATTTACGACTTTTAAGCTACATGTATGATGGCTAATTTAAAAAAAAAAAATCCGAACATTAATTTTGTTGCAGGATGGATGACAATTTGTTCACTATTTTTCCCAAACCGTTTACGGGTTTTACTCCCACTTTTACCGATAATAGACCATTCTTTACAACTTTACCGATTGAAATAAATCATTAAAATATTAACATAAATTAAAGTAGGCCGGGGTATTGTTCTTGGTGGGCGGGAACGCAACCAGTTGATGAAACCGATTGTAGACTTTCTTCTTCTCTTGTCCCTTCTGCCCGATGGCCACCAAATGTCATCCATCAAGGCCTGCTACAGTAAGTGAACAAATACCAAACAGTAACAGCTATACCGGTCCATCTATCGAATCGTAGCTAGAACCTATTTGGAGAAGTAAAGATTTGATGCGAAGCGAACGCTAATGTTGTTTCAGTCATTGTATTTCTGGGAATATCTATTTCTGGGAATAGCTTCGGTACAACTGAAGGATGGGTAGGATTGATACTGTAGCTCACTGTACACTACGTATACTGTAGACTGACCCTGTATTTCTTGGAATTAGAGAAGACAGAAGCTGCCATTGTACAAGTTTTGGTTGGATTAAGTTATATATATATATATATATATATATATATATATATATATATAGATACGAGAATAAGAGGCTCGGTTGGCAAAGACCGAGGTTGGGTGTAGATGACAAATCACTACTATTGCTACAATATTGTTATTATTATTATTGTTATAATTATTGTTCTTGGATTTTGACTTCTTTGATAAATGAAATATTTATAATTATTTGATAAATAAAATATTTATAATTATTATGAATGATTATATTATGAAATTGTCTAAATTTTATTTATATTTAATTGCTTTTATGCTTTTATTTATTTTTTTTCACAAATGTTATAATTAAAAAACAATATTTTTTCAACAATGATAATTGTCAATATTGGCATTTACAATGAATACTAATACTTCAAAAAACAAAATATGCAATCGAAAAACATTATTATGCAACCAATCATATATTGTGTTTGATGAAAACATTCTATAACAAAAAAAATTCTTTTTTAATATGAAATCTAGTTGTAGTTGAAAAAAATAAAAATTAACGTTTAGTTTATATCAGCCGTACACCTGATCGCTTTGTTGCACGCAGTAGATGTTGATCTGAATTTCATAGGTACGTTGAACCCATCAATCAAAGAAATATCAAAGAATCCATGCTGAGGTTGGAATTGGATTGGGTAAATTGGTGTTCTGGTAAGGGTGTGAGGGGCCTTACCATATGACACACGCTGAAGAGCCCCATTACAGTCTCCACTCTCACAGCTGCCAAATCCATTTCCATTAAAGTTGCAGTTAGTTCGGCCCCATATGCGGCCTCTTTCGCTAAAGTTAGGATCTGTGTTGACAAGCCAGAATTGGCCCTGGCGTAGTTCCCTGTCTGCACCAGGCACGGCCGCTGCCCAAACGGTGTCGGTGAAATTGTTTTGTATACGGAAATTGGCTGCACTGATGTAGCCGAAACTGAAAATGATGCTTAACCAAAAGATGTAAAGAATGTAAGAGCAACAAGAAAAGAAGCTCACGTTAGAGAACGAAAAAAAAGCCTCAACTCAGCGTATGAAATGAAAGTAGAAAACAGGGTATGATGATTGTTTAAATATGCCCATAAACCTCCAGGAAATTTCCCAGATGATGTTTAGTTAAAAGGCGCGCAAGCGATGTAGAGACTGGTCAAACTAATGGAGCTGGGCCGCCGGCTTGGCCCTCAATTTTTTTTTTTTACGGTATTATTAAGTTCCGCTAAATCTCTTTCTAAGGTCGTATTTTATATATGTATTAGATATTGTCAATACTATCACTTTTTTTAATGTACTTTAGACCCCCCGTGTTTTTCCCCTTTGACATTTTTTTCTTTTGTTTCTCTAAGAAACAGATTCCTTGCTTTGTAGAACCATTTTTTTATTTTTAAAATACTATATAGGGTTACCTTTCGAAGTTTGGGATATCTTTGTGATGTAGCATGATTTTTTTTATTGTCGGACCTTTTGAAGTTTGGGATATCTTTGTGATTTAGCATGACTTATTTTATTATCAGGAGTATTATAGTCTTTTAGTTTTATTTAATTAGGATTTTATTTAATTTGAGAAATTATTAGTTTGGAGATTTTGATCAAAGGAAGATTTTAACTTATTCTAATTTGACTCAAATTCTCAATATGTCTTAGTTAGTATAAAGATAAGTTTTCATTATTATTTTGTTAAACTTTATAAAGACATTATTTAGACATTGATTACTTGATATATTGAGAGATTATTAAGAGAAAAGCGTGTATTGATTGTGTGTATTGGTTATTTGATTGCTTGAGTGAGTGATTATCGAGTGTGCATTTGAATTTTGGTTTGTTCTTGTTATGGGTTCCTGTCACTTTATGTATGGGTTTTCATCAATGGCCAATGAATGTAATGGAGGTCAAAATATATTTAAAAACTTTTCTAATTATTTGGACATCAAACATAACAATAGCAGCAATAATGAAATTATCACTGTAAACATGAAAAAGAAAAATATATGTTAGTCTTAATTTTTGCTAGTAAACAACTAAATTTTAAAGAGGTTTTTTGATTTTGAATTTCTTTAGATGAGTAAAAGTTAAAGTTTGACATTTGTTTGAATTTGAGAAGAATTGAATATAAAAATGGGATAAAAGCATATTCGGATTTGCAGTAAAAAAATAGGAAAAATTAAAAAAATAGACACTTTTAAGGGCCTTAACTGAAATTTAGACACATCTTGAAAAATTTTCGTGCCATAGACACTTTCTTCAAAAAAGATTGAAATACCCTTTGAAATTCAATTTATTCCTAAACTCTTTATTTCCCTCTTTCCTTCACTTACCTCTTCCTATTTCCATAACCGTCTGTTATTGTCCAGCTTCTGATACCCTTAACACAGTTAAAAAAACAGTCCGAAACGCAGCAAGAGGAACGAGGAACTTATTCTGTGTTGGGGGATTTTGGGTAGATTTTAGGGATTTTGAATTTGGGGATTTTAAATTTGGAGATTTGAGTTTGGGCTCGTATTTTGTACTTATTTTATGTTTTTGAGGTTAAATGAAGTGTTATTTTATTGATTTTTTGGTTTGATGTGTGCAAAAATTGTGAAAACTGACGTGTTTCGTAGTGATGAAGACGATGGTGAGTATTGCTTTTCGCTCGACACTCGACATACAATGTCGAGTTCTGTCGGATGCTTCAATCGTGAATAAAATTTAGTCTAAATTAACTATAATATAAATCTATTGAAAAAATTACATATAAAAATGAAAACTCACTCATATCACAAATATTATAAATCTTTTATAATTGTAAACTATCAAATTTAATGAATAAAATTTAGCCTAAACAAAGTATAACATAAATCTACTAAAAAAGTTACGTATAAAAATTAAAACTAGTTACATATAAAAATTAAAACTAACCTATGACTCAAATATTATAATTCTTTATAATTGTAATTAACCATCTCATGTGATGAATAAAATTTAGTCTAAACTAATTACAATATAAATCTGTTGAAAAAATTACATATAAAAACTCAATTACGAGGGTTCAATTTAAAGAAGTTAAATGAAAACACAAAATTAATCTATAATTATTTGATAATTGAAACTATTAAACATCATAGATATATTAATTTAAATTAAACTAACTATCATATATATGAATAATAATCTATAGAAAATAAAATCACACGCAATCAATGAAAAGAGCTCAATCAAAGAAATTAAACCAAGAAAAAAAAAAGAAGCCCTAGATAAACCCATTTTTATTCTTCTGTAGCAACTAACATGTTGTTATATTTCAATATCATTTTTTTAATCCTTACATAAAATCCCAAAATCCCAATACTCATATTTATCAAATAATCTATTCAATCAAATTCAAATGCCTAATTTCTATCTTTTTAGGTTCCAAAAACAAGAATAAAATATAAAAAAAATAATTTTATAGTGCATACGCCTATAGGCAACTTGTTCCACTTCTTGGCTTGAGAGAGAATTAGAATTGAGAGTAATTAGAGTTTATGGGATTTGAAAAACTTCCGAGGGTTGAAAAGAAGTTGAAAATGGAGATTTTGGCTTGCTGGCATGGAGTTTTTAAGTGTAGTAGAAAAAAGAGGATAGTGACAGTAAATTAGTTCAAAAATAGAGTAAAGTAGTTTAAAAAAAAAAAAAAAAACAGAGAGAAAGACTAAAGTAGCTTGCTGTAAGAGATGTAAGAGAAAATTTTGGATTTTAACGGATTGTTGTTTACATTGAAATGGGGAGTTTGGAGAGAGGGAGAAGCTTGTTTAATACATGTAAAGGTAAACTTTTAGTGGATTTGGACTTCTATTACTTGCAACACAAAAACGTAGGATTACTTAATGGGCTTTGAAGAAAATTTTGATTTACGTGAGGGCAATAAAGTGAGCAAAATTTACATGGGGCAATAATGTACCATAAAGAAGGATATGGGGCTATAGTAAGTACTAATATACAAATTCAATAGAATTTCATTAGTGGGGTTAATCGGCCCTGTTCACCCAATCTGGCTCGGCCGCCAGCTGAAAGGAAGGTTGGGTCAGCCGCTATCTGATGTATGGAACATGATAGCTATATTGTGTTTGATATAATACTAGATAGATAAGATTATGATAAGGTAAATACAAGTTTTATTTGGATTAATTAAATTAATATAAAAAAATTAATTGCATACTATTTATTTTTAAAATTAATCTTTATGATAAAATAATTAAATAATTAATTTCAAAATAATTAAAATTATTTATTTATTTTAAAATATTTGTTTCTAAAATTATTTAATTATACTTATGGATACGTTTGTTGCAACATATATTAATCAAGATAAATATAAATTAAATATATAATACATATTAATTTAAAATTATGTTTGGATTACTTATTTAAAATTTTTTTATAAATTTATTTATATGTAATTGATTATTTAATTATTGTAAATATTAAGTAATCAATTATTTAATTAATTAAAAAATCATTTAATTTATTAAAATATTTATTTTATATAATTTAAATAGTATAGATTATGTAATATATTAGAATATTATTGGGAATCAAATAACATCGATTTGTCTCTGTCCTCCTTATACCGCCTAGAACCCATGTGGGATCCCATGCTGAGCTAATTGCAACGCTAAACACCGTAAATAAGTATGATACTGTTCAATGCTGTCCTATCCATCAAGCCAAATGGGGCCTTAACGTGTATTTTGCTAAGGTTGATGTAGTACAATTGAAACGGCCATCACCATATTTGCTGGTCTAGTTTCGTTGAACTTGCAATTAGTTGAAGCCCATATGCTAACAACCGAAGCGTGAACGAAGTCTTCCACTGGCCAAGCCCATATATATTCTAATCAAAGAACTTGGAGTGCTAGGTTAATAACATGCATAAGAAAAAATAATTATATTTATAATCAATTCTTTATAATTTGAGTTGATAAAAGTTATTAAAAAATAAAATAAATAAAAAAAGTTATAATGTATGACATAGTAATTATATCTATAATAGAATTTTACTAATTAAGTTACACAGATAATTTGTTTTAAATGGGTTATTTATCTGAAAATGTGGTGATTGCTCGTTTACTGATATAATTGTATGATCAAAGTATATAAGAAAATTCGAGAGGTGATGTTGTTATGGTTTGGCTTGAATTGAAAATTGAAATCGAAGAACTTTAGTCATGAACTTGTCCATGTTAAACTACATTGCTCGAGTCTCTCACTAACAGATGCTGAGGATTAGCCACCAAAGACTTATTTTGGATGATTTAAGTACTTAAAATGTTTGGATTAAATTTTCATATAGTATTTTAAGATGAATTAATATATAAATCAGTTTGATTTAGTTCGATTTATTCAAAGTGTTTGAATCAATTAACAATCTGTAAGGCCCATATTAGGAAGAGAAATAGAGAGCGAAACAAGGTGTTCTGAATTGCCAAGTGATGTTCTGTGGCTATCCTTTGTCTTCTGTTTTCAAGTCAAAATTAGTTCAGAAAAAGAGATCTGATCTAGGGAGAAAATGTGACATTAAGATACAAGACTAGTCAAACTAATGGGGCGGGCTTGGCATGCAAAAAATATTTTATTTGCTAAGCTTACAATAAGAAGAAGTGGTAGTGGTTAGGGAAAAAGAGGATTTAGATTAAGATGATCATCATGCATGGCGTTTCAAGGATATCTCTTTCTTTTGTTTCATCTATATTTTCTATTACAAACCGGTTAGACTTGACTGGATCTAGAAAATCTTGTTATGCCTACGAGCTACTGTCAGTTGCTTAATAAAATTTGAAAAGTTACATTCTCATCATCTGATTTTTACAAGATATAAATATTGCTGATAGTAATTTATTATTTCTAACCATAAATGATTGAGGTCAATTTTTTCAAATTTCTATTTATTGTTATCTACTAATTATTATTTTAGTATATGGTAATTTTAATATGCTGAGATTTTTGGGTGGATCAATAATAATAGGAATTAATATATAGCCAACACACACATAAGAAAGAAGCCTATAGAAGTTCATTAATACACTTTATGTATGTAGACATTCTCTCTTCTTTTTCAACTAAAAATAGATCATAACTGCCCATCACTGCGTGTGCTTATTTGTATATAACGACTTTAAGGCCTTATTCCATATAGTAAAAGTCTTACAGAAATAATCTTATCTTATATCATGTACAAGACAAGTCTTATAACTCTTTCAATTTCCTTCAGGGGCAGAACACGACCTTATAGTTAGTCCCTGTAGGGCAAGTAAAAGTGCTTGTTTCATCATCTTTAGGGTAACTGTAGACATCTGGGCACCTTTCCTTGAAAAACCTGGAGAGATTTGTAGGTCCACAGCTGCCAGAATTGCAGCAGTGTTCCTCGGTCTTTAAAGCGGGGCATGGGCCGTTACATCCTCCAGGGACCTTCAGCTCATTCGGGCACTGACCAATGATATCAGCCGTGCATTTGATCACGCGGTTGCATGATCCTGAGACCGAGCTGAATTCCATGGGAACGTTAAACCCATCAATGTTAGACATATCAATGAAGTCCATGTCCATGTATTGCTTCAAAGCGAACTCAGCCAAGGTGTTGGGAGCTGCACCATAGCCTTGGCATTGGAGGAGGCCGTTACAGTCCCCGGTCTCACACTTGCCTTTCCCTGAACCATCAAACTGGCAATTGGTTCGAGCCCAAATGCGTCCTCCTGTTGTGCCAGGAGCTACGGTGATGGGCCATGTTTCACCTTGGTTAAGTTGCCTACCACCGCCAGGAGAAGCTGCAGCCCAGACAGTGTAAGGGCAATTGTTTGTTACATCGAAATTGGCTGCATTCACCAGGGTGATGGGAAGGCCAATGAGGAGAACGAAAGAAACGAAGAGGGTTTTCAAGAACTTCATTTTCGAGGATGATATATTGATATCAAATCTAAAAAGCTTCGTTGATTTGTGGTTTCTGAATGGTGTGCTTGTGAGGAAATAAGTGGGGGTTTACATAGAAGCCGGGTTGGCTCTAGTTTGCTATGCGACTTTGATTATTACGTCATTGGAAAATTTTGAACATGACGTTGTGTTGTTATGCTATTTATTTATTTTAAATACCGTTCATGTTTATATCAATAATCTTATCATACTTGTAAGCTGAAAAGGAAATAGATATTAACTATTAAATCAATTAAGATGTGACTTCCCTTTTTAATCTAGAAGTTGGAAAATTATGCAACATCAGATAAGCACATTGGAATAATATTGGGTATATTTGGAAATTCGTCATTGTTTGGCAGACCAATTTGGCCCTGCTCTGCAGAAATTAAGCTGCAAGCAGAGACTCGTATATATTTTGGAATTAAATTCTAATTTTGGTGATAAACTTTCATATGAGTTAAATTCTGCGTTGGCTGAGTCCTCCTAATTGACCTACAATATCATTCATCGAAAAGTCTTCCACCAGCAAACGCCATAATGTTACAAACACTGCCCGCAGCATCAGGCAAGCATTGCGCATTTGACTGCAACTGAGAGTATAACCACACATATTATATACTTTTTCCGGAGTCTTGACTGGACTTTGATCACGAATCAAATAATGATGATGAAGTCCATGTTTATATTTATTTTACAATGTGGTTATCAAATCATCAATAATGGACTGGGCATGAAATAGAGCGGGTATTATATAATTCTTAGCACTTTGTGATAAAATAATGAACTACAATTAATCAAGTCCGATAGCTAATATAGAAAAGAATGAGATAATTATAATTCTTTATTAGAATAAGAAAATTCTCAGCATGGATATTATTGCCTAGAAATATTGGTATCCTAAAATTGAGAAGCGTTTAGCGTATGTACTGTGATTTATGAAAAAGTGTGGTAAAAGCTAATAGCTTCACTTGCTCTCATATGGACATAAATGGTTCAAGTATCTATATGATAAAAGCTAATGGCTTTTTTATTCTTAAAAAAAAGGCCGAGGATAGAGAAAGTTTCTATCAACCTTTTCAGAAAAGAAAAAGAATCAATATCACTCTTTAAATGTTGAATACATGCAACGAACCAAAGCAAATCTTGATTTCTTTTCGTTTTTAAAGGAAACCTTTAGAATTACAAAACAACAATATCCTGAATTTTCAAAAATACTATGAACACAATAGATTCAAAAATTAAATACAAAGTGGCTAATGGGAAAATAATCTCATCCACCCATTCTATTGATGGTTGTTGAAATAACTGATACTCGTAAAGTAGTACCACTAAAAGGAACTGCTAAGGATGCAACAAACCAGTCACCGCTGAAACAATTAATCATATAATTAAATAAAACAATTACACAAATATGTATGTTCAATCATTGGGAAAGCAAGTTGATCGTATAGAAAATCTTTTACACAACGGCAAGCCTAACAACTTGAAATAAAATAGGATATTTTGGTTCCAACAACGTGATCATCTACAGAAATTCAACATGTTTTGTTTCATCCTCCTCCTGAAATGCAAAAAAGAGAGTTTAGTTTCAACAAAGAAACATGTATGTTGACAAAATTAATGACAAGATTAGATAAATCATCTATTGTCGACAAAGGAAAAAATATCCAAAAGGAAAATACTCCTTGGATAAATATGCTCAAGGAAACTGATGATCAAAATGTGATCTCAGGCGCATCAATTCATGTTATTAATAGGCTACGATGGGGAAAACCCAAAAAGCCCAATTACAACATACCATCTCCCATCATTATGCAATTCAAAGACACATATTATGGTGGTGCATTTGAAGGAAGTTCTATTGTCTAACGGAACATTGATGGTCTTACAGAATATCATATTCTTATCATTCTCAAGCATATGTTCATGTTTTCTCAAGCACGAAAGTTGAAGGGTAATATTGATAAAAGGATTGCTGACATCATTGTCTTTGGTTTTGTGGGACAATTACAACGATGATGGGACAAAGTTCTTACTATAGCCAAAAATGAGATAATGCCTGTAACAAAAACTTCATATATAACTGTCCAAAACGAGCTTGACAAATAGGGCAAAAACCTTTAATTGAAGAAGATGCAGCAAATACACTAATCTATTCAATTTTGAAACATTTTATTGGAGATGTTAATCTTCATTTTGGAAATGGATATGACCAATTAAACAATTTGAGATGCCCCACAATGTTTGACTTCAAATGGTATAATGACACTTTTTATATTGGAGTCATGCACCATGATGATTCCAATTTTGATTATTGAAAAGAAAAATTTATTGATGGAATTTCTAAGCTTATGGCAGAAAGATTAAAGATAAAGCTTCGAGAACACCATAAGGGAAAAATTCCCTACTCTTGTCAAACCTATGGAAAATTAGCCTCTAAAATAGCCAAGGTAGGCTTGAAAATTTGTAACTGGGCAAAAATCCAAAGACAGCTACAATGAGAAAAGGCTACAAAGGTTAATAATACAAAAAATCATTAATAATGCTGGCCCTGCAAAAAAGAAGTGCAATGCACATAGACGATACAAGTCATACAAGAAAATCGGAAAATAAACAGTTATGTACAGTAAAAAATAGTGCTTAAACAATAAAAAGGTACAATTATTACACAATTTTATAAGATAAGAATCTATCTAATTTCCTTCTCCCTCCACAAAACAGCTTTTAATGTACGGGTGAGAGATAGGGAATTTAGCCAATTTGTAATTGGCCATGGAATTCCAACTTCAACTTGCAAGAAATATTGGCCACAGGTTCCTCTACTATCATTAATATATATCTTTCTCAAGAATGCTTTGATTGCTACTAAAATTTGAACCAAAAAAAAAAATCGATTTATGTTCTGACGAAAGGGTTTTGAGATTAGATTTAAGAATAAGGTTATCATTATTGGGAAGATATACTATTTCCACTCCATTCCATGCAATAATAACAATAATATTTATGATAATAATACTTTCGAATACTTTTTTTGTCAATTTTTTTTCACTTTTTTTTATTCAGATATGGCATTTAAGATTAGATCACATAAATTAAAAAAAAAAAACCCACTCCGAAAAAAATATTAATTCCAAAGGCAAATCATCACTCATTCTCAATCCCCTTCACCACCAAAGACGCAACTTTGGTTAAATCCTCGAAATGGCAGCAAATGAAGCTATATCCAACCGACTCATTTTGCTCCAACCCGCCTCGCCTTTGTGTGTGCCATCGGATTCGAGATTCGGGTCTTGAAAACTCAGTAAGCTTCACCATCCTTCATTGTACAGTTTCGAGAGAAAACATCCTATTTGTTCTACTAGAACTGCAAACTTAGGCTCAAGACCGTCCCTATAGCAAGCCTCAAAATCGAGCAACATGGGCTGACCTAAATGGATGCGCGTTCGATTTTCTTTAACTTTCATGGCTGCTAGTTCTATTTTATTTATTTATTTTTGTAACTCTCAATTAAATTGGATGGAGATCCGATTGTATGGGTTAGAAAAGTTGGAGGTAGGGATGGCAAAACCCGGGGCCGGGGCCGGGGTTGGCGGTCCCCGGCCCCGGCCTCGGCCTTCAATTGCACACCCGGCCACTGAAAATTCTCCGAAAATTTTTTCCCGGAGTCGGGTCCGGGGTACCTCGGGCAGGGCCGGGTTTTGCAATAACCCGGGATTAAAACCCGGGTTGTATTTTTTTTAATTCTGATGCTCTTTTATGTAGTATATATATATGTGATAGCAAAATTTTGCGTAAAATAAAGTGTAGCCTAGTGGCTGGCGCGATTTCCATGTATCGGGGGTGATGGGTTCGAACCCTAGAGGCTGCAGAAAATTTTTAACATAATTTTCTTGGACATCGGTGGCAGATATATATATATATGTAGCCAAATTAAATGTGAAATGGGTTGTAGTCTAGTGGTAACTTGTCATTTCCATATATCCACAGAGACAAGTTCGATTCCTGGAGGCAGCAAGAAATTTTTTACATACCTTTCTTGGAGATGGGCTGGGCTTGACGCACACTGGGCTTGGGCTAAAATTTAAATAAAGGGTGAAATGTGGCAATTAAAAACTAATAGGACTTAAAAGTATTTTTACATAACATAATTTTAAAATTTAATTGCATCCCCCGGGTTTAATTCCGGATCCCCGGCCCCGGCCTCCCCACCCCGGCCTCGGCCCTGGCCCCTGGCGGGGCAGAAAAATTCTCCCCGGCCTCGGCTAAATTCCCCGGTTTTCCGGGTTATTGCCCGGCTCCGGATGTCCGGAATTTTTTACATACCTTTCTTGGAGATGGGCTACATACCTTTCTTGGAGATGGAATGGGCTTGACGCACACTGGGCTTGGGATAAAATTTAAATAAAGGGTGAAATGTGGCAATTAAAAACTAATAGGACTTAAAAGTATTTTTACATAACATAATTTTAAAATTTCAATTGCATCCCCCGGGTTTAATTCCGGATCCCCGGCCCCGGCCTCCCCACCCCGGCCTCGGCCCTGGCCCCTGGCGGGGCAGAAAAATTCTCCCCGGCCTCGGCTAAATTCCCCGGTTTTCCGGGTTATTGCCCGGCTCCGGATGTCCGGATTTTCCGGATCCCCGGCTCCGGCCGGGTCAAATTGCCATCCCTAGTCGGAGGAGACAAAAAGAATTGATAATTTTTAATAAAAAATTTTATTTAAACTATTATAGTTAATTATTGTTTTAAGGGCATCTTTTGGCTTTCGTTTTTAAGTCAAAGGCCGGAAAAAGCATCCATGTGTGAGATCAAGAGACTGGTCAAACTAGTGGACCAAGCTTGGCATACAAAACATATTTTATTCAATAAGACATGATATGGACTAAGATTAGACGAAAACTAGCAACTCCGAAGGAAAGAGATGATTATATTCTGGATTAAGATGTTCAACATGGCCTCTCAAGGATCTCTCTTTTGTTTTCATTTATATATTCTCTTATAAACCAATCAGACTTGAGTGGTTCTAGAAAAGCATGTTATGCCTATACAGACTACTATCTGTTGCTAAACAAATTAAAAAAAAAAAAAAATACATCCTTATCGTCTGTTATGATTAATTGTTGACAGTAACTTATTGGTAATTCTAAACATGAATGATTGAGAATCTATTTTTTAAGTGCTTTTTTTTTTAAATAACTAATATTTGGTGGATCAATAATAACAGGAACTAAAGTATACCTCAACAGACATAATAATTAGAAAGAAACCTATATAGAAGTTCATTAATCCATCTTTGATATAAAGTTCAATTTTCCTTCTTTTTCAACATACAGTGTGTAAATCGTATCAGCACATCACTAGATGTGCTTAATATTTGGAGTCTTTAAAGCCTTATTCCATTGAGTTGAAATCTCACAGAAATAGTCTATATATTAATCTTATGTAAGACAAGTCTTGTACTCTTGCCATGTCGCCCGCCTGCAGCACAATGCTTCAAGGGCAGAACACGACCTTATAGTTAGTCCCTGTAGGGCAAGTAAAAGTGCTTGTTTCATCGTCTTTAGGGTAACTGTAGACATCTGGGCACCTTTCCTTGAAAAACCTGGAGAGATTTGTAGGTCCACAGCTGCCAGAATTGCAGCAGTGTTCCTCGGTCTTTAAAGCGGGGCATGGGCCGTTACATCCTCCAGGGACCTTCAGCTCATTCGGGCACTGACCAATGATATCAGCCGTGCATTTGATCACGCGGTTGCATGATCCTGAAACCGAGCTGAATTCCATGGGAACGTTAAACCCATCAATGTTAGACATATCAATGAAGTCCATGTCCATGTATTGCTTCAAAGCGAACTCAGCCAAGGTGTTGGGAGCTGCTCCATAGCCTTGGCATTGGAGGAGGCCGTTACAGTTCCCGGTCTCACACTTGCCTTTCCCTGAACCATCAAACTGGCAATTGGTTCGAGCCCAAATGCGTCCTCCTGTTGTGCCTGGCGCCACGGTGATGGGCCATGTTTCACCTTGGTTAAGTTGCCTACCACCACCAGGAAAAGCCGCGGCCCAGACAGTGTAAGGGCAATTGTTTGTTATATCGAAATTGGCTGCATCGACCAAAGTGATGGAAAAGCCAATGAGAAGAAGAGAAGAAATGGAGAGAGTTTTCAAAAACTTCATTTTGGAGGATGATGGATGTCAAATCAAAAAAATTTTGTCGATTTGTGGCTTCTGAATGGTGTTTGGGAGGAGATAAGTAGGGGTTTATATAGAAGCCCGGTACGGTTGGCTCCAGTTTGCTATGCATACATGATTACATATATTGAAAATTTTGCAGGTTGAAGTTTTCCTATGATCCGTCAAAATTTTGAAAATAAAACGATATTTATACTTGGTGTCATAAAAAAAAAATGCAATATCAGATAATGAAGTGAAACATTGAATATCGCATAAATTTATATTTGGAACCTTAATTTATACCGTTGGGCAGGGCAGTCTGGCCCTATTATGTAACAATGTAGCTGCAAAGACTCGTAGATATTTTAGAATTTCAATTCCAATTTGTGAGAAACTTTCAGATGAATAACTTCCACGTTGTTGAGTCCTCATTGCCTTACAAATCATGCATCGAAAAGTCTTCCACTGGCTATTATAATATTATAAGCACAGCGCATGTTTCAGGCAAGCAATACTAATATGAATAGTTTCCTTAGTGCACATATTTTTCAGTTACCAAGTCTTTGACCGGATTTCAATCACCAGCCAAATAATGATGTGGATCGAATATGATCAATTGTAATAATGTTTATATTTTTTGAACATTTAAATAAATATTAGACTGGGCATGAAATAGAGCTATTAAGTAATTCTTGGCACCATGTGATCAACTATGAACTATAATTAATCAAGTCCGATAGCATATATAAGAAAAAATGAGATAATCTTTCATTATAGTAAGAAAGTTGTTACTATGGGTATTATTTTATATAAATGATATCTTTTAAAAGTTTAGGATACATCAAATCTATTAATGTTCTCAATTATTAACTGCACATATTAATATATATAAATTTAACATTTTTAATTTGTTATCTGAGATTTAGATTTTAAATATTAAATTAATTTTTGTTTTCACTCTATTTTCAATTAAATTAAAAGTAAAATAATAAAATAAGGAATAATTCTAGTCTTATAAACTTTTATATACAAACTGATATGTCATGAGATGATTGTAGTAACAAATATACAAAATTTACTCATTTAATGAAGGGTAATGATGTGTAAATAAATAAGTGATATCACATTAATTTGTTTAAGTTTTTTACAGAGTTTTTGTAAGAGTAGCGCGCATCTCTCATTATAAAATACCTTTAAATTCATTATTCATTTGATTGGCAAAATTATATTTGTCAACTTATTACAAATATATATACCGATCAATATAAGGAAAAGATTACATTAAATGTATCTGAAGTTCCTCTCGGCCACATTTTTCTCGCAAGTCAATAAAGGGCCGAGGAAAATGTTTCAAATTTGTGTGGAAATTATGGTAAACTATGGCGGCTGCTACAATAAAATACTAAGTTCTTTAATTGGTTCGAGATAATTATGATCGTTAAGTTCACTGCAACCGTAAGGAAGTTGTTTTTAATATGCAAAGAATTTATTTAAGAATTTTTTTATACATTAAACAACTAAAACCTAAAAAACGCTGAATATGCTTTTTATACCGAAGCACATGCTTGATAGATGCTTTCCTCTGAACCCTTTTCAATTGAATTAGTTAAGCATTCTTATATGTAACGCTTTTACTTAATTTTCTAAATTTTTTTAATGGATCGATGATATCTATCCCAAATTTATATTTTTGTACATTATTCTATTTTGATTTATGATTATCCTAAAAACTGTGTAATAAATGATGTGACAATTCTTTATCGGGATATTTACTTTTTACCCTCTAAGGTAAGGTTCAATAATAATTTACCCCCTCTATTATTTAATATCACAATGTATCCCCTCGATTTCAAATTCTTCTGTTAACTTAGATGCTGCTGCAGCCTCTGTTATTGTCGGGAGCAAGAGAGATCAGAAATTTTTCGTGTTATGACATAAGTACCCTTATACCAAGTGTTATGACTTTGAAAAATAATATAATATTTAAAAAAGGTTAAAAGTTAAGTCAAATGTAATCCCAAGACAACTTATTATGACATTTTTGCCCTTCATATTAAACTTGTTGACTCTATTACCCTTGCACGTCTGACGTAGATTAACATTGAACAAATAAAATAAATAAAATAAATGATTGATAATGCAATATAAAAAGGCAGAAGCTCTATCCCAAAGCAGACCGTTGCTACTAACAACGGTCACAAGGGCATCACCAACTATAAAGCATGTTTCAAGTCGCAACAGCCAGCTGCTTTGAAAGCTTCATCATCTAACATTCTCTACCGAAAATACTCACAACCTTCCATTAAAAGCTTGTCAACTCCAGGTTGCTAACACTACTAAAATCTGATCAATACAGCCAAAATGTCTTCAAGCAACTCAACAGCAAACATCAATGCAATCAATGGAGGGTCGATCAAGTTTAAAAACAGGAAATGTAGATGCGAAAGGAGGGCTGCAGTTAGGATTTCTGAGTTAGAGGCTAATCTAGGCAAATTGTATTTCAATTGCATGAACAGAAAGTGTTCATACTACTCATGGTGGAATCCTGGTGAGGATGAAATAAATCCAGCAATTGACCTACACATGTTGCTACCATCCAGAATGATGCAAATGCAAGTACAAAAAGTCATTGATGCTGTGCAAGCCATAGATCACTATGCAAGAGAGGTGAAGAAAGTGGCTGAGAAGTTAGATATAGTCTTAGCATAGCAAAAAGCAATGAAAAGGCTTATTTGTTGTATTGTTATAGGGGCTATTTGTGTGAAGCTAGGTTTATTCTAAGTTAGTAAATGTATGCAATTTACCCACTACAATAGCTTTCATCGAAACAAATGCTTATACCATTTTACTACCCACAACCAAATCACAACAATACATTCCATTTATCCATGTTTACAATCCTCCATTACAAAAAGTAAGCTGGAAACATTTCACTCTTCAATGATGTCATATATCATAACAGTAGGAAGGCAGTGCATTCACCATTGCAAAAGCTAAGTACAAAGCAAAAGAAAGGCCTTTAAATAGTTTGGCCATGCCAGTATTCATTTTGCATGCATATAGTGAATGTATGTAGCATAAATACTCCTAAAATCCATAGAAAATCTAATATTCTTGTGACATCAAATCTATTGCCAAAAAAAAGGGAATATAATACCCCTAATATAATTCATAAGACAAGGTCTTTACGCTCGATCTTGCTATTGTGTTGGTTGAGTGTAGGCTGGTGGCTGAGTTGAGGTAGCTGGTATCTCCTCTTGATCTCCATGTTGAACTGCAAATCTTCTGGATCCCTGGACATGACATTAATGAAGCATTTTTTTATTTGCAATGAAAGTATGGATGTAACTAAAAAGGAAAATGAAGTAATCATATTTACATTTCTGTTGTGAATTTGGGTAGGTTGATTGGATGTTGGCGATTGAGTTACACTAGCTAGAATTTGCTCTTGTTGTTCTACTGCAGACCTTCTGTTGCACTGCATAGCAAATTAAAAATCAAAATAATGAGCATTTCTTCATAAGTTATAAAGTAAAACTAGAGGCATAAATAATATGATTTTGTATATCACTTTTCCCCTTTGTTGTGCATTTTTGGCCTGCAAGCAGTGCACCAACAAAATAGTAAGCAGTATCCAAATCCTTAACAGAATTCAAATGTAAATAACTGTAGGGTAAGACTTACCCTATTCCTTGATGCCCCTTCATTTGATGGAGCGAGCCTGCAGGTCTTTCTATTGTGGCCTTCCCTATTACAAAAACTACAATGGATCATAAATGATCTCTTTTTCTTTATAACAGGCTCATGTGCCTCTCTCATTCTAATTTTCTTAAGCCTTCCAAGCTTTCTTGATTTTAGAGGGGGTAGAATTGGTGATGCATTACCCTCAGGCCAAACACCCTGATCTGGTATTGGATGTATCATACCAGCATGGGTTCTCCTATATGCTTCCATAGTAAGCACTAGTAGAAAAAGGACCTACAGCAACAAGGATTTCGCAATGTGCGGCTCGTGCACGTTGCAAAATGTATTTTTTCGCAACGTGCCTTGAATGCACGTTGCGAAAAATGATTTTCAGCAACGTGCATATGTCGCACGTTGCTGAAAGTCTATTTCGCAACATGCATTTTCTGCACGTTGCGAAAAATATTGCATTTAAGAAATAAAATATTAAATATTAAAATAAAAAACATGTAATTTTTATATTATTAAATAAAAACATCATATTAAATTATTAAAAAATAGGTAAATTAAATAGTAATTAATTATCAAAATACAATAATTTAATTTTAAATTACTTTTAATTGTTTAACTTGATATAATTTATTTTTATTTATTTTTTAGTTTATTAAGATTTAAATTTTTGAAAATTAAAAAATTTAAGAAATAGATGAAATTGTTTTGGTTTGAAATTTATGTAAAAGTATAGGAATTACATTTATTTATTTAAATAAATATCTAGAAATTAAAATAATAAGATAAATATTTTTTTGAACAATATAATTTTATGGTTAAGTATAGATATCTTAGATTCAAATTATGTAGCTAAGAAATTATAATAAATAAAAAATTAAATAAGGAATTGTATCTATACTTATTTAATGAATAAAAAATTAAATAAATACAATTTGCTTCTCCAAGCCACCGCAATGAAGCAACTATATGCTTTCTTATTATAATTTGCTTCTCGGTCTCAACTCTCACCCGCGATTTCCTTCACTTCGCTGCCTAAGCTCCAAGGTCGCTCTAGCTTCAAGGCCGACTGTTGCTCCTCTACTAACTCCAAATCCATCCTCCAAGGCCACGTCCAGGTAATCACTTCATTTTGTTTTGTGTTTATTTTTGGTTTATTTAATATGGGTAGATTTAAATTCGTGGAAATATTTAGTGGGTTGCTCATTTTGTGATTACTTTAGCATGGTTTTATATGGGTTGATTTTGGTTTGTGTTTATTTTGGATCTATTTTTGTAGGTCAAGTTTGATTAGATCTCCTTTTAGTATCCAATTTTTGCCTTTGGAAAGTGTTTTCTGGGTTAAAGTGAATATAGCTAATGAATTAGTTGAAAATTGTTGTTGCCTTGTTTAATTTTGTGTTTATTGGAGCTTAATCTTTTCTGCATCAACTTATGGGAGCTTGTTTAGGGACATCTTGTATTGTTTAGATTCAAAATACAGTCCTCTTTTAGTGGCTTTAGATCCACTTTTGGGAGCTTGCTTAGGGGCATTTAGTCGAGAGATGCTCACACTTAGAAAAAATTAGTAACAAAGCAAAAGGTAGCATGAATTTTTTGCTCTGTTCTTCCACAAACCTCCTGGAAACTATACTTCTCTGCTTTGTTTTCATTCAGTTCCTTTTCTTATTATGGTCGAAAGCACATACCATGACAACGAATCTAGTGGCAAGGACTTGGCTTGCTGGTGGCAGCCACTAAATGCATCATGTTTTACAAGCACAAGCATTTTGAGTCCCATTAGCTATACCTTTCGTTACTTTTGTGTTTTTAATCCTTTCTTTACTCTTCTTTGAAGCTCTTTGAATTTGCTTTCCCCACTGTGCTTGGCCTTTACTAGCATTTTTGGGGTTTTTAGAGTCAGTTGTCCATGAAAGGAATGCTTATGCTCAAGAAATTGGAGCCATGGCTCTTTTTAACCTTGCAGTCAAGAATAATAGGTTTATGCTCTTGTTTAATATGTGTTGAGTGCTAAAGCGTCAATTCTCTCTTTTGGCTACGAATTGGTCTTTTGTATGATGATGTCCAAATATAGAATCTCGCCTTAGCCAAATATATATATTTGACTTTTGCTTTGTTTTCTCCTGTTCTCATCAACTTTGTGGTTTAGGGCATGATATTCCCTGAAAATTGGCCTATTTCATCATTTGAGATGAAGTGGAAACTTGCCTAGTTCAAATAGCAAGTATCATATATTAGAGTTGAGATTTATTTTTACATGCATTTGAAGCTTTATTTCTTTAAATATTTACTTGTTTCTCTCTGCATTTGCTGTGAAACAATGAGAGTATATTTATTATTATTATCATTATTAAGCATATACTCAATATAATGGAGATATTAGAATTCTATTATATCATATTACTTTTTGTTATGGTTGTCTATAATTTTAGGATCTCCAGCTTGAATTTTGACACCAACTACATCATTCATGGAGACAACATATTATATCATATGCTTACTGAAGTCATTTTTTTTTCTTTAGTTACCACTTATTTAATTATTTACTTTTATTTGACATTTCAGAAACAAAGAATTAATGTTGGCAGTAGGAGTAATTTAGTTTGCTGGAGAAAATGATCTCTAACTCCAACTCCCAGGGATTAGTAACAGCCCCCTATCTGAATCTTTCCTGCTTTGAAGATGCCAAGTCCATCATCAATACAAGTAGGGTTGTTCCATTTTTAGATCAACTTTGTAGTGGTGAAACTGAACCCGAATGCAGGCTTGATGCCCTGCCTGCCCTTTATATAACCTCTCCACCCTATCCTCCAATATTCCAAACCTCCTTTCAGCCGGCATTATCAGTGGCCTCCAGTCGCTTGCAGTTGCTGCTAACCACATGTGGACAGAAAAATCCTTGGCTATTTTGCTAAATTTGGCGGCAAGTCAGGCAGGGAAAAATGAAATGCTTTTGTCCTCTGGCCTAATCAGTGGGCTGGCAACGGTGTTGGACACCAGTGAGCCAACAGAGCAGGAGCAAGCTGTCTCATGCCTTTTAATTTTATGTAATAGAGAGTGAGAAATGCAGTCAGATGGTATTACAAGAAGGGGTGATGCCCGCATTAGTGTTAATTTCGGTGAATGGAACCACAAGAGGGTGAGAGAAAGCACAAAAACTTTTGATGCTGTTTGGGGAGCAGCTGCAACAGGATCATCCCCCTGTTCAAACTTTTAGTATTGTAATAATATTTATTTTAATTTAAATGGGCACTTTGATATTATATTTAATTGTATACTTTCGTGTAATCATTTGTATTGTAATGTATCTAATTGTAAATATTAAAAGCATTATAAATTATCCAAAAAATGGCATTATAAAATATATATAATTTTAAATATATACAATAACTACGGCAACGTGCAATGCATGTTGCCAAAAGTTCAAAAATTCTTAACATTTAGCAACGTGCATTGCATGTTGCAAAACTATATATAGCAACTCGCATAAGGGCCTTTCGCAACGTGCATTGCACGTTGCGAAATGTCAAAGACTTTCCACAACAAGGCCTTTGGCAACGCGCATCTGCACGTTGCGAAAAGCCTTTCGCAACGTGCATTGCACGTTGCTGTAGGCTCTTTTTCTACTAGTGAAGTAATTGGTCAATGTAATCCTCAGGATTCAACCTGGAGTAGCAGATTACCCCCATAGCATGTTTACATGGAATTCCACTTAAGCCACAAGCACCACAGTCATAGAATCTTTGTCCTAGTTTCACCTCAAATGTCTTGATTCCATCATAAACCTCAAACTCCAAATCACCACTATGAATAAGCATCAATTGCTTGCCTTCATCTATCAACTTGTTAACCACATTCCTAACATTTGCAGCAGTCTATGGTTCCAATTGGCAGCCAATTGCCTTTTTTTTTTCCTGCAATGACTTCATAATTTGTCTTCTAATATGATTCAATAATGATAGTACTGGCTTGCATCTCCATATTCCCAAGAAACTGTTGTAGCTTTCTATGAAGTTATTAGTGATGTGATCTGTCTTTGCTGAGGTGTCCACTGCCCACTTGCACCATATAGATGGGTCAATGTCCATCAACTATTTTCCTGCAAATTCACTTGCTTGGTGTATCTTGCTCATGGCTGTCAACCAATCAGCTTTGTTGGTGGCTTTTCCAACCTCCCAAAACAGTTCATCCATCTTGAGGCCTGGGAATCTTAATTTAAAGTTTGAGTGAATATGCCTTACATATCTTCTAAACTTGGCAGTGGGCCAATGCTTCTCTAAGGCAGAAATTAAGCCTTTCTGTCTATCACTCATCATAGTGATAGACCTCCTATCAAGTCTGCCCACATAATCATAGAGTTTCTCCAAGAACCAACACTATGAGTCTTCTCTCTCAGCCTCACATATGCACACAGCTACTGGAAAAATAGAGCCATTAGCATCCAAAGCAATTGGACTAAGTAGTATCCCCCTATAAGGCCCCTTCAAGTGGCAGCCATCTAGTCTTATAAATGGTCTGCACCCATTTATAAACTCATCTCTGCAAGCTAGAAAACTCATGAAGCATCTCTGAAATCTTTGTTACTCAGTGCCTGATACCCTATAGTTTTAACAATGACCATACTCCCTGAGTTCCTCATCTGTATTATTGCAGCAAATTTGGGCAGCAAGGAGTATGATTCAACATGGTTTTCATCAAGTTTTCCCAGGGTAATTGTTTTAGCCCTGTACATAGTGTAGTTTTCGACATCCACTCCCCATTTCAGTTTTGCATAAGCTTGTATATCAGTCACTGCTATCTTGGGATTGCTCTTCACAAACTCAACTATCTTGCTTGCAAGCCAAGATGCTGTGGCTTGATGATTGGACCACACCCTACTACAGTCATGGACATCATGCATTGTCTTAATCATAAAAGTCTTAATACTCTTGGCCACTTGTGAAGCATGGATTCTCCAAGGACACTTCTGTCCTTTGCATTTGGCTGTCACCTATCAATATCATTCTTAATTTTCACTAGTTTGAACCCCTTCCTGACAGCATAATCCCTTAAAATCTATCTACAGTGATTTACATCTTTAAAAACATCACCAACCTTCAAACTGAAATCCATGTCTGTGTCAGCTGTGAACTTTCTCTTCTTTATTTGTCTAGACATTCTTCTAAGAGGAGTGTTGTCCTCATCTGAGCTACTGCCTACAAACTCATCATCTGTGGAATTATAATTAGATGGAGGGCTAGCAAAACTATCACCAGATTCAGAAAAATCTTCTAAACCAGCTTCATCATCAGTATCAGTTACATGTTCACCATTTCCATCATTTTCCTCTATATCAGCTTTAACAGCAGCATCCATACCAACTTGAAAAAAAGCGTCATCTTCCACTATGTTGCCAACTTCATTATCTAACATATGGGAATCCAAATCATTCACACTAGCATCACTTAACCATACCTGCCCCTCTACCAGATTATTGTCATATAACTGAGAAGCTGCATTGAAAATTGAAGTTGCAGCTTTTGAACTGATTCCTGCTTGCTTAGGATCTCCAGTTGAAGGTTGATCATTGACAGCTTCTTCTGCTGGATCTAAGCCAACTACAGGATCCAAACCAATGATCATGGTGTCAAACCCCATCTTCTCAAATTCATTGAATAGCTTCATCAGCTGAGCATCATTCTCCACGACAGGATTCTGTGGCTCCCAATGGACAACCACTGTCATACGAAATTTCTCATTTTTTTACACTGGCACACCCCGTGTAGCCATGCAAGCTTCTGCAATCAACTTCTGTCTTGTGCAGAAAAAAAGGCTCAACCTCATGCAGTACATGCAACTTCCAATCCATTCTAATTGTTATCTTGAATACACTGCATAATATGCATGGGAATTAATAGTTGCACAATAACATACATTTACATAGTTTAAAAACATGCATCACATGTAATCAGCATCATGATACTTATACCACAATATGTATTCCACTACTGCTTTGACTAAAAGACGCAAAATAAAATTGTCACACAATACACAAATATCAACCCATCTGGAAAAATAATAATCAATACTCAATAACCAAATATCTCACCCCACGAAGGTATTTCAAACTAGTATGCAAAAAATCATCACTACACCACCATGCAATACATTATCTGTGTGATCTATCCGCAAAAGTTCAGAACTTTTTAGGCTAAAAGTATGATATTCGTGTCATTTTCCACCAAAAGACCACAACTTTTTATAATGCATCAAGATACTTCAACCATGTACTAAAGAAGAACAAACTTTTACACATAAAAACCCATGCAAACGATGTTCATCTTGAAACCCACTTTCGATTACACCCCTGTCTACCCCCAAACAGAAACACTTTTCATACATGCATAATAAATATTACATGCATCTAATACCAGCATTTATACTGATTCATACATAACCAAAAGCTTTCCATAACCAAGAACCGTGATGTAAAATAAAGCATTAGCTCGAGTTCATGGCCAACGACGAGCTTCCTTTAGAATGGCCCTATGTCACTAACTCACCAGCGTACTTCACCATTGTCAGTTATGGAAGTTATGGAAGTTCAATGGTCAGTTCTAGGCATCAACTTGGCACGCTATGGGTTGTTGAAGAAGACAAAGTTTAGACTTTTAATCTTACAACACGATTTAGCCATGGGTAATTAGGTGATGGGTTTGCTAACTGTAGTTATAGGACGAAATTCTTTTAAGAGGGGAAGAGTTGTAATATCCTTTTTTTTTTTTTGGTAATGTATATTATAACATGTGTTATGGTTACATGTGTAATATATGTATTAATGTGTTATGTGTTGGATTTGTAATGTAATAGATGAGAGATGATGGGCTTAGTGGAAAGGAGGAAAGGAATGGAGCACTAAATGGAAATTGTGCTTTATGATATATAATAAATAGGAAGAATTCTAGAATTTCTTCCATCCTTGCTCTCTAAACACACGTTCCAGCCCTTCACTCCCTCTAAGCTCCACACACACACACACACACACACAACTTCACCAAGAATTCAAGCAAGCAATTGGTCAATCAAAAGCATTGAAAAGCAGCCATACAAGGTAAGTAAGCTAACTATTCTGAGGCCATAATCAATTGTGTACTGTATGTATGTAATTTTATGGATTGTAACACTGTTAAGTACTAGCAACTTGATGCTTGAAAGTGAGATATTGTGAATGTTTTAGAAGGTTGATATCAAACTTCTTTTATGTGTGACTGATTGTGAATGGTGAAACATGATTGGCATGCCAAGACCTAGGAAGTTTAGCTCTCATAGCTTGAGGGGAGGTCTGGACCATGTGTTTCTCTAGATGAAATTCGGTAGCATGGGCCCGGTATCACCCGAATTGTCAGACTAGCCTCGAGCTATTTCAAGTGTAGGCATCTAAATGTATTTGTATTGTTCCATGGCTTGAGGGGAGGTCTGGACCATGTGTTTCTCTAGATGAGATTCGGTAGCATGGGCCTGGTATCACCCGGATTGTCAGACTAGCCTTGAGCATTTCGTACTCCCATGGCTTGAGGGGAGGTCTGGACCATGTGTTTCTCTAGATGAGATTCGGTAGCATGGGCCCGGTATCACCCGGATTGTCAGACTAGCCTTGAGCTATTATATGGGAACTGACTGTGAAATGAAAAGTCCTACCTTGATTAGAGAGTCTTTTCCCCTAGGTGACTGTAACTGATACTGTGGAAGCTTCCTCAATATGTGATTGTGATTATGCACGAAAAAGCAATGAGTAGAGAAATGTGAACTCACTTATGTGAGGTTGAATCGACCTATAGAGGTCTAGAAAGAAAATTGGCGCGGGAGCGCAAATGTAACCGAAGTGAACTCGGAGCATTTCTTCTTTAACAATTTAGATAATGCTTGTGTAGTTACAAATGGATAGTTTCATACTGTGTATTGAATTCTATTGTTATTGTTTATTGCTGTATATTCACTTAGCTTACTTACTGAGTTTTACTCATGTAAGTTGTTGTGTGCCTAAGGTGATCAATAGATTGAGCTAGAGATGAAGGACTTTTGGCATTGCTGACAGAGTTCCCTTGGCAACCATAGACCGCTGCTCTATATTAGCATAGCCATACTGTAGAACTTCTTTTGATTTTTGAATGTACATAAATTCAGTGGTTGTCATTAGGAACTCTATTTGGAGTTATACTTATATCAATCTTTGAAAGAAATATTAGAGTTCACAATTAAATAACTGCATAAAATATTACTTTCTGTATGTCTAGTATGGGTTGTGACAGTAGTGGATTTTGCCATTACAACGTCTAAGTTAACGAAAGAATTGAAATCGATGGGGTACATTGTGATATTAAATAATAAAGGAGGTAAATTGTAATTGAACCTTACCTTAGGGGGTAAAATGCAAATGATTATCCTAAAAACTGTGTAATAAATGATGTTATAATTCTTTATCAATATCAAATTATTAGAAATGTAAACTTGAAAAATATTTACTATTTTTTTATGATTATGATAATAAACTAAGCAATTATATGGACGTGAAATAACAAAAATAGCCCAATTTCGGAGTGATGAAGAGTTTAAAAGTAAGTTTTAAATTCTTTGATCGTCTAGTAAATTTAAGGCATAAACAAAAGTACTTCTTAATATAAAACGCATAAATATATTTTGTAAATATCGATAAGTTAAATAAATAATTATTAAAAATGTTATATAAAATATTTAATACACCCAGAGGAGATTTTTGAGTTGAAATATTTGTAAGATGTTTGATAAGTATAGCAATATTGTTTAGCTTATAAATTAGGATCCTCTCCTGATCTTAGCTTTACCTTAGTTTTTGCAAATCTTATGTCACATAGATTTTATTGACTTTAAGTAGTTGAAATCTATTAAATTCTCTCTCCTCTCTTATTTATTCTGTATTAACAACCAATCATGTGTTTGTATTTTGCTAAGGTGAAGGTCAGATGCGTGATCCTTAACTTATATGGTAAAATGCTCGATATTCTCAATATGCTCAACAAAGTGCTTGAAAATGAGCTTTTGTAAAGATATGTAGAAAGGAATAATGATATTTTTATCTAAGTATTTCAAGTTTATTTATTTTGTTAAAAAGGTTTTGCAACTTTGTTAAAACTTATTATACGCCGAGACTGGGCTATTTTGACAATTAACCTTTAAATGCACGTGTCACGACCGAAAGTGATTGTAAAAGTTAGTAATAAATGTGCCATGTAGCAACGGAGAGACATTAAAAATAAAATAAAATAAAAATAAAGAGAATGATAAGTGCAGATATAGAAAATATAAAAAGGAATTCAATAATTAAAAGTGAATAAGAGTTCCCATCCTTGATAACAAGACATTTCTTGCAACCACAAGATAGGTTATAGGACATTGGCACAATTCTACATGTGCTTCAAACTGTGTAGCTCTTATTCCATAAAATCAGTATTAGGATATAAAAGTACTTTCATTGACACTTAATACTGCTTCAAGGGCAGAACACAACCTTGTAGTTTGTCCCAGCAGGGCAAGCAAATAAGCTTATAGGATCATCCTTAGGGTAACTGTAGGCATCTGGGCATCTTTCCTTGAAAAATCTGGAGAAATTTGTAGATCCACAGTTACCAGAATTGTAGCAGTGCTCCTCGGTCTTGAAAACTGGAAAGGGGCCGTTACACCCTGTAGGGACTTTCAACTCTTTCAGGCTCTGCCCTACAATATCTGCCATGCATTTGATTACGCGGGTGCAATTACCACATGCTGCACTAAATTCCATTGAAACATTGAATCCATCGATGTTAGACATGTCGATGAAGTCCTGGTGCTCATACTGGTCTATGGCATATTCAGCCAAGGTGTTTGGAGGAACACCATAGACTTTGCATTCAAGTACACCATTGCAATCACCAGTCTGACATTTACCTTTCCCGCAGCATCGAACTGGCAACCTGTGAAGTGTGAAGAGTGTGAAGGTATTTTTGCCTTTCACACAATCCCACATTGGTGGGAAACAAAATGTCAAAGGGGAGGCTAGGTTATATAATAAAGCCTCCTCCTACCCTTATACTTGTCCCAAGCTTATGTATTAAGCTTTTCGCTTCTTTCTCCCTTTGTTATCTCCTCCATTCTAATTGTGAGAGAGATTGTAATATTTTTCTTTATAGTAAAATATTTTCGGTCTTATCCCGTGGAGGTTTCCCTCAAATTGAGGGTTTTACCATGTTAAATTTTTATGCCTTTATTTTCTTTATTGTTATTAATTTATTTACTGTGGAAGGCTGAGCCACCCAAGTTATCTATTTTATTTATTGTGGAAGGCAGTGCCACCCAAATTGTTATTTCTAACATAACATTTTGTTTTTTGTCTTTTATTTGAGCTGCGGTGGGAGTGCTCAATCTCGTAACAGTGGTATCAGAGCCAAGTTGCGAAGGCAGAGCCAAGGGTTAAGGCAGTGAGTGGTTACTTGTATGGTTATATACATGTCTAGAAAAGCTTTGTTAAAAAGACGATAAGAGTCTAAGGAGACTGGGTTTTAAGTGGGACCGCTTGTGACCCCTCCAGTGTTTCCTGGAAGCTTTCTTGGTGTATATTAAATCATACCAGCACTTACTACTATTCTTGGTTACTGTTTAGCAGTGGTGTACCTATACGGATACTGTTACTGTTCACATATACGATACTATTCATGGGTACTGTTCACTACAAGACAAATGGCAACCAAATTTAAGATAGAGAAGTTTGATGGAAACAACTTTAGGCTATGAAAAATAAAAATAAAGGCTATCTTGAGAAAAAAAAAATTGCTTTGAAGCAATTGATGGAAGACCGAAAAGTATGCAAGATGAAAAGAAATGGGAGAAGATAGATGGTGATGCGATGGCAAGTCTATATCTAGCAGTTGCAGATGAAGTGCTGTCAAGTATTCAAGAATTGAACTTTGCAAAGGAGATTTGGGATACGTTGACAAACTTGTATGAAGCCAAATCTCTACACAACAAAATTTCCTTGAAAAGAAATCTATACACTTTTCGTATGTCAGAAATCACTCTGGTGACTGAACATATCAACACTTTGAAGACGTTATTCTCTCAGCTCTCAACCATGGAGCATAACATAGAAGAGAAGGAACGTGCTGAGCTTCTACTTCAGAGTCTACCTGATTCATATGATAATCTTATCCTTAGCTTGACAAATGGTTCAATGAAGTCATCTCTAGTCTTTAATGATGTTGTGGCTGCTGTCTTAGAAGAAGAAAGCAGACGTAAAAACAAGGAAGACAGAATAATGACTTCTCAACAAGCAAAGGCTTTATCCGCAAACAGAGAGAGATCAAGGGAATGTGGTTCCAGTGGGAGTCACAATCAGAACAGGGGAAAGTCTAAAGGAAAGAAGTTTGTTAAATGCTACCATTGTGGAAAGCAAGGGCATATGAAAAATGAGTGTTGGCATCTTAAGAAGAATGGAGAGGGAAACAGCAAAGGAAAAGAATCTGAGTCGTCAGGATCTCAAGTTTGTGTAGCAAGTACTTCAGGAGATGACGAAATCTTATGCAGCGAGGTAATAATAGTTACGGAAGGTAGAAAAAGGTTTACTGATATCTGGCTAATTGATTCAACAGCAACATGGCATATGACTTCTAGAAGAGATTAGTTCCATCAATATAAGCCTATCTTTGAAGGGTTTGTGTACATGGGTGATGATCATGCCTTAAAAATTGCTGGTATTGGAATCGTTAAAGTAAAAATGTTTGATAGTACAATTCGCACTATCCAAGATGTACGACATGTGTTTGGCTTAAAGAAAAATTTGCTATCAATGGGACAGTTGGATGACCTCGAATGTGAGTTTTATATGAAAAATGGGATCACGAAGGTTGTCAGAGGCGCGCTTGTGGCGATGAAGGCAGAAAAGATTGCTAACAACCTATACATGCTCTATGGAGAAACTGTTTAGGAGGCAGAAACAACAGTTGCTAGTTCTGGAGAAGAATTGTCTTTGATATGGCATCGAAGACTTGGCCATATGTCTGAAAAGGGTTTGAAGATTCCCTCTAATCGAAAACTGCTTCCTGAAATTAAAACTGTAAGTTTACCATTCTGTGAGCATTGTGTTTATTAGCAAGCAGAATAGACTGAGATTTAGCAGATCTATTGCTAGGAGTAAAAATATTCTAGACTTGATTCATTCTCATGTTTGGGAATCACCGGTTACATCCCTAGGAGGAGCAAATTACTTTGTATTGTTTATGAATGATTATTCTATGAGATGTTAGGTATATGTCATTAAGAAAAAGTCAGATGTATTTCTTGTATTTAAAGCCTTCAAAGCACAAGTGAAACTTGAATTCGGGAAAAGGATCAAGTATTTGAGGACAGATAATGGAAGAGAATTCTACAACAAGGAGTTTGACGCATTTTGCAGTCAAGAAGGTATAAAATGACAGAAGACAGTTGCTTACACACCACAACAAAATGGAGTGACAGAGCAGATAAATAGAACTCTCATAGAAAGAATGAGAGTGTTACTAAGGACTGCGGGTCTACCTAAGATATTTTGGACAGAAGCAGTCACTACAGCCTGTTACTTGATAAATAAGTCTCCATCAACAGCAATTGAGATGAAGACACCTATGGAGATGTGGACTGGTAAGCCAATTGATTATTCCTCCCTTCATATTTTCAGATGTCCTGCTTATGTGATGTATCATGATCAAGAAAGAACGAAGCTGGATCCAAAATCCAGGAAATGTATCTTCTTGGGGTATGCTGATAGATTAAAGGGGTATCGCCTATAGGATCCTATTGCCCGTAAAGTTGTCATCAGCAGGGATGTTGTCTTTGTAGAAGACATGTTTAAATGTGAAGAAAGTGATAGCATGAAGAAAAATGTTGAGACTGTATTAGTATAGGAAGAAACAGTTTCTTCTGAAGTAATACCAGAACACGACGATCAAGAACCAGTCGAGTCTCAAGCACCTGAAGTTCGTCGATCGACTCGAGAAAGAAGGGAACCTTCTTGGCACTCAGAGTATGTGATGGCGAGCAATGTTGCATACTGTCTCCTAACAGAAGATGGGGAGCCTTCAACCTTTCAGGAGGCTATAAAAAGTTCTGATGCATCTCTATGGATGACAGCAATGCATGAAGAGATGGAAGCTTTAGACAAAAACAAGACATGGGAACTTGTGCCACTACCACATGGAAGAAAAGCCATCAGAAACAAATAGGTCTGCAAGATCAAACGTGATGGGAATGATCAAGTGGAGTGGTACCGTGCTAGACTGGTGGTCAAAGGATATTCTTAGAAAGAAGGAGTTGATTTCAACGAGATATTCTCTCCTGTGGTAAGACTTACAACAATTCGAGCAGTCTTGGCTATGTGTGCTACATTTGACTTACACTTAGAGCAGTTAGATGTAAAAACTGTGTTTCTTCATGGAGAACTTGAAGAAGAAATTTATATGCTCCAACCGGAAGGTTTTATTAAAGAAGGAAAAAAGAACTTAGTTTGCAGGTTGACCAAATCTCTGTACGGCTTAAAACAGGCGCCAAGGTGTTGGTACAAGAGATTTGATTCATTCATCATTAGCCTTGGGTACAACAGACTCAGCTCAGATCATTGTACGTATTACAAGAGGTTTTAGGAAGACTTTGTCATTTTGCTGTTGTACGTGGACGATATGTTGGTAGCAGGCACTAACAAAGATCAAGTCCAAGAATTAAAGGCACAATTGGCTAAGGGATTTGAAATGAAGGATTTAGGACCGGCAAACAAGATTCTAGGGATGCAAATTCACCGAAACAGAAAAAACAGGAAGATTTGGCCATCTCAAAAGAACTACTTGAAGAAAATCTTGCATCGCTTCAACATGCAAGATTGTAGGCCAATTTCCACCCCATTTCCTGTTAATCATAAATTATCCTCAAGTATGAGCCCTAGAAATGAAGCGGAGAGGATGGAAATGTCTCGAGTACCGTATGCATCAGCAGTAGGGAGCCTAATGTAAGCTATGATTTGTACAAGACTAGACATTGCACAAGCAGTGGGAGCGGTCAGTAGATTCATGGCTAATCCGGGGAGAGAGCATTGGAATTCTGTTAAGAGGATCCTTAGATACATCAAAGGGACCTCTGATGCTGCACTATGCTATGGAGGATCATAGTTCATTGTCAAGGGCTATGTTGATTCAGATTTTGCAGGAGATATTGACAAAAGGAAGTCCACTACAGGCTATGTGTTTACACTTGCAGAAGGTGCTGTGAGCTGGGTATCCAAACTACAAACTGTTGTGGCTCTATCTACAACAGAAGCAGAGTATATGGCAGCTACACAAGCTTGCAAGGAAGCTATTTGGATCAAGAGGTTATTGGAAGAACTCGGGCACAAACAAGGGAAGGTTTCTTTATTTTGTGATAGTTAGAGTGCCTTGCATATCGCAAGGAATCCAGCCTTTCATTCAAGGAAGAAGCACATAGGAGTTCAATATCATTATGTACGAGATGTAGTGGAAGATGGAATAGTGGATATGCAGAAAATCCACACAAAGGACAACATAGCAAATGCATTGACCAAACCAATCAATGCTGACAAGTTCATCTGGTGTAGAACGTCTTGTGGCCTATTAGAGACGTGAGTAGCATGTATAAAGACAAGACTGAAAGGAAAAATGCCTTCAAGTGGGAGAATATGAAGTGTGAAGAGTGTGAAGGCATTTTTGCCTTTCACACAATCTCACATTGGTGGGAAACAAAATGTCAAAGGGGAGGCTAGGCTATATAATAAAGCCTCCTCCTTCCCTTATACTTGTCCCAAGCTTATGTATTAAGCTTTTCTCTTCTTTCTCCCTTTGTTATCTCCTCTATTCTAATTGTGAGAGAGATTGTAATATTTTTCTTCATAGTAAAATATTTTCGATCTTACCCCGTGGAGATTTCCCTCAAATTGAGGGTTTTACCACGTTAAATTTTTGTACCTTTATTTTCTTTATTGTTCTTTAATTTATTTATTGTGGAAGGCTGAGCCGCCCAAGTTGTCTATTTTATTTATTGTGGAAGGCAATGCCATCCAAATTGTTATTTCTAACATAACAATTTGTTTCTTATCTTTTATTTGAGCTGCGGTGGGAGTGCTCAATCTCCTAACACAACCCGTTCTAACCCAAATGCGGGTCTCTTTTCTGCCTGGATTTGCAGTGATGGTCCATGTTTCGCCATGGTTAAGTCACTTCCCACCTCCTAGCACGGCCGCGGCCCAGACAGTGTGGGGACAGTTGTTTCTGATATCAAAAGTGGCTGCATGAGCAGAGATGAAGTAAAGGGTAAAAAAGAGAATGGAAAAGATCGACAGATTTTTGAAGATGGCCATTTTTAGAGTGTTAAATTAATGCAAGCTATAGTGGTTATGGTTGTGATGAGCAAATACGGGGGCGTTCATATAAAGATGGAGGCGGCCACTGGCTAGTATGTATGATTTACAAGTGTAATTGCGTGATTACATCACGTTAGAAACTTTGAGAGATGATGATGATTATGGTTTGGCTTGACTTGAAAACTGAGACTGAAGACTAGTTAAGACACCAACTAAGCTTTTTCATGTCGAGCGCATAACTCCATTCTATCAAGGTGGAATATTGATGTTTAGCCACCAAAAATTGTTTTAGACTATAATATCCAAATATTTTTTTGGATATTAAAACTAAGTTTTCTATATATCTTTTTAAAATAAAGTAATTATACAAATTAGATTTTCTAATTCTAATTATCTAAAACACTTCCATCTATTAACTAAAAACATTTAGTCATAGATCTTCTTTTATCAAATTAACTAATACATCACTTCCTTTTAATTACAAAGTGCACGCAACCTACAAAGGACTAAATTAAGGATATAAATTCATCTTTAAGTTCTATTAATGTATGGCGTTATCTGCTTTGTCAATCCATTTATATTACATGGAATAGTGATAATAGGAGTCACAATAATTAAACAGGATAATTTCAATCACAATCTGGTATCTGTTCATTGCAGAAAAAGGCTCAAATATCAGATCAATATACAATGAACTTCTTTCTGATAATAAAGTGCATACTCCATTTATCTTACCTAGCCTAGTAATCATAAGAGTCCCTATATAAATTGCATGAATTATTGTAAATTATCCTTTTTCATAATTAGTATCACTCTTTGGCATCTAAGTACTGTATATAAAGTGATGTTAATTATCATTTATTATGCATGGCTCTTTTCTTAATATTTGCAACACAAAGTAATCAAAAAATAACAAGACAATAATTGATATCATAACATGGTTATTTAAAAAATAATAATTTAATTTTTATTGCTTATCACGTAAGTTGAACTTCTTCAAAAGCACGTAATAGGATAATTTAATTAATTGAGCAGAGTGGAGGTGTATTGATTATATGCGTCTGGGAAAAGTCTCTTCCGCAGATTACGATCACATACAGATACTGTTAGAACGACTTGCTTGATCAATTGACTACACAGAAGAAAACAAATCCCTCAAACATATCCAGGGAATAGACTAACAATAGAGTGTGTATGTGGAGAATGGAGTATTCAAAGCTTTAAATTAGCTTTTGTTGCTTTCAAATCTTGACTAATTAAGTTGTGCGTAAACAATGTGAAGATGATGGATGATGAGGAAAAAAACAATCAAGGTGGAAAAGACTACTTGGGAATGCCACATAAGAATTGATCAAAGTGTTGATCTTGAACAAGAGGATTGGATTGGATTTTTATGGACTGGAAATCGAAGAAAAGTCTCTGAGGATTATCTGAAAGAATAATTCTAGCATTAATTTGCTGTACATTGACGGCTTTCTAGTCATGGCATCTACAGGTCAGCACCAAGACCATACCCCTATTAATCCTTGCAACTAAATTCATATTAATTTCCTTTCTTTAATTTTATTAATTAAGTAATACTACTCTTACAAACTACTTATACAAACTGATGTGGCATCTCTATAAGATCACCACATTATTCATGTTAATTAATTTCATTTATTATTAGTATATATATATTTATCAAATCATTGTATTTATTTATCACATCACATCATGCTATATCAATTTGTATATATGAATTTGTATAAGTAGTTTGTAAGAGTAATATTACTCTTATTGATTACTAATTAAGGTCATTGATGAAGATTCGGTCTTATCATATTATTCTTCAAAAGTTTTAAAGATTGAACCAATCTAATAATGTTAGTAAAGTATTCTAGCGAAATATATCAATTCATACTAGACGACAGTTCAATGATCTTTTCTAGGAGCACTAGACGTAATATAAAGGTAATCTCAGCTATGGTATAATGTGAGAAAAAACATCCAACGAGGTCCATGGTTTTACGCTGACCGTAACCCAACATTTAAGTTGATTATGTAATGTGAGTTAAACGACTTCAGTTTCTTTTAGGCAGAGTTAAGTTTGATTTATTTGATGCTTGACTTTGACATGTAACCGCTTCATTGGATGGTTAGAAAATAGTTTTTTGACGGAATTAAAAAAAGTCAAATATTTACATTCAAGATTATATGAGAATGCATCTAGAATTCAATTTTAACTATAAATTTGATGCCAAATCCTCAGCAAATTTGAAGACATGTATAAAAGACTTCTTATCCCATCTCTATCTTCTTCAAAATTAAAGAGTAAATTTTCAAAAGTATGAGTGACTTGAAAGATTTGCAGTCATGGAAACTAATATATATGTCTTATTTTCAAATAACACCCACAAAATGATGTTCCACTAACTCTATGAAAGAGGACTTTGTGTCTTTAAGAAAGCATGACAGTGTGGACTTGCCATGATTTTTTTTTTATCATTATAAGAAAATTAATATGATTGATGTTTCCTTTCAATTAAAAGCTTTGAACAACTTATTATTGTTTTCTATTACTACTCACGGACGCTCAAACTTTATTTATTACTACTAATTAAAAAAATCCAAGTCATTTTCATTTTACGATATTATATTACTTCCTCTAAAAAATTCTATCAAATTAAAGGTTAATTATTTTTATTGATTAAAAATATAATAATATTTATTATGATTTTTAAGCCTATAAAAACCCAAAAAAGAGCTCTATAACAAACAAAATACAAAACAATTTAGAGTAATTATATTTAGCAGTCAACTTTCATCTCATTAGCCCCCATTCAAAATAAAAATGAGGGTAAAATTATAATAAAAATATAATTAACAAGATAATTAATAAGAAGTAAATAGACTTAACAAAAACTCTCATTTTTTCCTTATATATATCTATCCCTTCTCCCTATTTTCTCTCTAAAGACAATAACTTCATATTCTTTTCACATAAACTTCATTCTCTCTTTGTCTTTCCAATTTTTATTTTTTTCTTTCTAATTAAAGTCCATTTATCTTTCTTTTTTCTTTTAAATTTCAATCAAGAACATAACTTATATCAAATCATCTATTTTTATTTTCTCTCTCTCCCTTTCCAACGCCAAAAATAAAAAAATATTTAATTGATTGGTTGATTGATTATTATTATTATTATTATTATTATATGAACTTGGAGAATTCAATAATATAAGGAGAAAAAATTATTTACTATTAAATTTATTAATTTTTTCTTTTTCTTTTATGTATCATTGGTAGTATTATATAAATTTAAGCAATGCAACTGTTATAAAAATATTAAAAAAAATCAAACACCATTAAGATCAAGTAATAATTTAATTACGAATTAAATAATGATTTTATTATGTTTACCCTGAAATAAGAGATGGGAAGTAATGAGATTAAAAATGGGGGCTAACTAAAATTAAATGATAATTTAATTAAAACTTATCATAAATATAGTTAGAATTAAATTTGAGTTTGATGACAGATTATCTGGATTATAATTATATCCTCGATAAATAAGAAGTGGGGATAATGAGATGAAAAACGGGCTGAATAAAACTACTCAACAAGTTAAAACAAAGTTAACAAAACTCAAAAAGTTTGAAACCGCAAAAGACACTCTTGACCCAATCATAATCAAGGATCCAAAAGAAGACTCATTCAACATCCATGTCAGTGCTCATATGAAAGGCATGTAACAATACATGGTACCCTCAACACAACTCCAATTACCTAAATCCCTTCAAAGGGGATAAATGACAATGATGCCAAATCGAAACTGATCTTGTGCTCCACTATAGCTATACAGCTAAATCATAAATAAGTAGAAGTATCAAATTAACAGAGTTCAAGTTGTGATTTTCAGCCTCTAACTCCATGATAAAGTAAGGACTAAGCAACTCCAACACTCTATAATTATCAGTTTCAGGGAAAGCTAGCCGTAAAACCTGAAAACTCCATCTTTTAATCATTTAGATTATCCATGCTTTCGTAGCTATTGACCTAAACATTGGAGTTGGCACGCCCGCCAACTACGCCAATGCCACTAATGAAGGTTGTTGCTCACGATTGTAGGAAAGCAAGCCTAAACCGACAAATTTATCCATTTCTTTAAGGAAATTTGGCCCGCCAAATGTCTGCAGAAATTAAAAAATAAAAATAAAAATAAAGCGGAAACAAACAGTAATGCTTAAACCTTAGCAGATTTCAAACGCATCCAAATAAATGAGTTTTATCTCTTAAATATCCTTTTTAATTCATTTTTATTAAATAATATTTCATTATTCATCCAGCATTAATTCTTTTAGTAATAGATAATAGTGTGTTGTTAATTTACCCACTCTATAAGTCTTCTGAAACCCTTTTTCTATATCTTTTAACCTAAAAAAAAAAATCTCATATTTACTAAAACGGAAACTTTCATTTCTTGTGAATAGGTGAAAAAAAAGAGCCAAATTACTTTTAGATAGATCCTCTCAGACTACAGACAAAAAGAATAAGTTATTTCTTAATCTAATACTTGGACATTAAATTGTTTCTTCATCAATCTGGAATAATTACAAAACTGAGAGTTGAACGAATTTAAAATTGTATTGTATTCCTTTAATATATAAGGTCTGATTATTAAGGCCAAAAGAATATTTATATATATATCCAAATGATTTTTTGAAACACTAATTTGTCATAGTTTCACACCAGTCCTAATAATTATGGGATGCTCAAACTGTGCAGTGAGTTGCCATGACAGTTCAAGGTCGTAAATTTTGCTTACGTAGTATTCTTCATAATTTCTTAACATTAGAAAAACCCAAAAAAATGTAATAAAACTCCAGGATTAAATATATAAGAGATAAATGTAAGAAAAAGAAAAAGAAAGAGAGAAAAACCATGGGAATGATGCAGAAATTTAGTTTAGAAGAAAAGGTATTTTTGAAATAAAATAATATTTATTTATAAATTCAATTTTATAATAAATTATATTTAAATGAAAACTTTATTACTTTTAATGGACTTAAATAACAATAATTAATTTGTTGTAAAATATCGAGTGCAAGTACTGCAGCCCGCAGATTGCTGGTATCTCTCTGCTCTCTAATCCAATAAGAAACGCGTCACACAAGAATCAGTAAATCTAATCTTATATGTGACAAAATCCTGAGTAATGGTTTGCGGAAAATTATGATCAAGTTGAAGGACTGCTAGAAAATTATGATCAGGGAAGATGATATTATGATTTGGAGAAATTTTTTAGTGGTAGGGGCATGAGTCACACTTCATGATTTAGAAATTTCTACTTGAAGTTTTAACACTTAATTTGGGTGCAATTTATAAAATATATATGAAATATAACCGTGAAACTCTAAAAATACAAAATTATAATTATAAGAAGTTAATGAAATATATCACTGTTTTCAAAAATTAACCACTACTTAATAGATCGATAATTGTATATATATATATATATATATATATATATATATATTGGATGTCGAGCTCTGTAACTCGAAAGCTTTACTTCAACAACCTCTTATAATTTTGGTTATTTTTATAAAAACTCCAATGTACTTCATAATCCAACAATAGCTATATTTATGCGCTTCTTTTCTTTTAATATTATTTCCTCTTTCCTTTTAAATATTTACTTAACTGATGTAATATTATATATCTAGGTGAAATTTTTCCGCTTCTAAACCAAATTGATAATAATTTTCTTATTCTTGTTATTGTTATCTTGCGAGCCATTCCAATACCTGTCCTCTCTGTATATTATTATAGTAGGCTGCTGTAATTGAACACAATTCATATTCAATTTTCATTATCTTTAGATAAGGACAAGAGGGATTAATCTTTAGACTTTTCAAAGAGCACACATCGACGAATAGTTAGGTTAATTTGACTAGAATAAACAAGTCATGGATGCATGTGGAAGATTTTTCTTTCGTTGCGTGGTGTCATGGTAATTCACTTGTAATGTGGAAAATATGGATTGTTTTTGGTCTATAAATGGCGCTGGGAACTGGTGTTGTTGTCATAATTCAAATTCGATCTCTTAGCCACATTTCATATATCCTTTCTTTCTCCATGTCTAAGTTCTGTTCATCTCTCAAGAAACCTTTCATGGTTTCCACAGTCTTACTACTTGGGCTGCTCATGGCTACCTTAGACAAAACAGGTCTCTCCTTCTCTAGCTAGAAAAATATTCCTTCATGCATCACTATTCACATTTCATGCTTTAGTCTGCAAAATTTTTCTTTATAATTTTCTTTTGTTATCCTAGATAATATCATCTTGCATAATTGATAGATAGATTTGTATAGTATTGTTGAGCTAATAATTGTTAATAATTGTTATTGGGTTAGTAACTTACATACTCGTATATAGTTGAGTGTTACAATACTTGTAGACTCCCTATACAAATTCAACTTGAGAAATTGATCTGGCATTCATGTATGATTATCATATCACCCTCCTTAGCTAATGAATTAAAAATGTTAAATTCACTCATCTAGCGAATCATATAAAATCAAATAAAATTAGGTTAGCATCGAGAGTTTATAAGTGTTGTGCTATTAATTCTACAAAATTTGAAGTTCTTTTTTTAATATACGGTGAAATTAAGCAATATAAGAAACCACAAACAAATATAGGAGTGAGAGAAAAGCGCTCTGCTCTGTCCCGCTCCCTATTTATTGGAAGGATTCCCCTCGGTCCTCTCTTGATTCAAATTAATACCCTTCCATAGGGGAGAGTCGTAATAGTTTACATATAATATATGTGAAACATTCTTGTAAGTATCTAAACAGGAACAATTTCAATATCCGATCAAACTAGAAGTTTACAGTCGTCGCTAAACGTTTGTTGATTCTGATTATGCAGATGCCCAAACAGGTGTTTGTTATGGAATGCAGGGCACAAACTTACCACCAAAACGTGAAGTGGTAGCTCTTTACAAGCAAAAGAACATCCAAAGAATGAGAATCTATGATCCAAACAGAGATGCCCTGGAAGCTCTCAGAGGCTCCAATATCGAGCTCATTCTCGGTCTTCCAAACAATGATCTTCAAAGAATTGCTTCTGATCAAGGCGCAGCAAACACCTGGGTTCAAAACAATGTCAAAAACTACGGCAATGTCAGATTCCGATACATTGCTGTTGGCAATGAAGTTAAACCAGGCGATGGTGTTGCTCGGTTTCTCGTTCCAGCCATGCAAAACATACAAACCGCCATTAATGCAGCTGGCCTCGGAAACCAAATCAAGGTCTCCACAGCTATTGAGACTGGAGCTGTAATAAACTCCTCCCCTCCATCAAAGGGTGAACTCAACCCTGCCTATAAACCAATTCTTGATCCTGTCATTACCTTCCTTAACAGGAACCAAGCTCCACTACTCGTGAACATATACCCCTACTTCGCCTATGCTAATAACGCAGCTATTCGTCTTGACTATGCGCTCTTTACAGCTCCACAAACTGTAGTACAGGACGGTCAACTAAGCTACCGTAACCTATTTGATGCTATCTTGGATGCTACTTACTCAGCACTGGAGAAAGCCGGTGGGAGTTCCATAAGGATTGTGGTATCGGAGAGCGGTTGGCCCTCAGCTGGTGGCAAGGACACGAATGTGCAAAACGCAAGAACTTACAATCAGAATTTGATTAATCATTTGAAGGGAGGGAGTCCAAAGAGGCCTGGAAGGGCAATAGAGACTTACATTTTTGCCATGTTCGACGAGAATCAGAAAAATCCTGAATTGGAGAAACATTGGGGACTTTTTCTCCCGAACAAGCAGCCTAAATACCCAATTAATTTTAACTAGATCGACAATTAATTAATTGCTCGATCATAAATGCAAGGGAATAAAGTACGTATGAATAACTGCTTTTCTAGACCATGTAATAATACAAAATAAGAGTACTTGTATCTCCTTCCAAAGAAGAGGTTAATATCTTAATAACTAAAGAAGTTAATTTTCTAGCTATGTCTTGATTATAATTTCTTTTGCAATTGTAAAATTTCAGATCTTCTCACCATGATTTCGTTTAATGTTAGAGTTTTACTAAAGTCTTAGGTCATCAGATTCAAAGATCTTACTATATCTCACAATAGTAATTGGTTAATTTATGATTCCTATAAATAATTCAAGTTTGTGGAGTATATAGAGTTATTATAATTATGGTAAAGTAAACGCATTTTTTAAAGCAACATACAACATCGCAGATGACAGAGCATGTATGTCTTCTTTAAATTCTCATTGTTATTAATGAAATGGGTAAAAAATTTCTTTCTTTAATGCCACCTCTCCATCAGGACAGTTTTTTCAAAGATAAGGCAGCAACAAAAAGTATTCTCATATATAATTCCAATTGGTCCCTCTCATTCCACATTAGTTTAGTCAAAAAATTTATCTAAACTTTTTAGCAGTTTAAATTAATTTCTTAATTAATCATGCAGAGGACGCTCTAGGGTATCTATATTGAAAAATTCTAATCATTTTCTCAATTTTTTGTTATGTTTAGTATGCATTGGACTACGAAAACATAGAATTCCATTAATTAATTATGACTTGGTTCATGTTGGATTTACCTCTTTATAAACTCCGGATTACATATATAAAACCAATAAATACATAGTCCAATCCTTAGCAAACAAAGTAGACCCATTAGCGAAGGGTCATGCGGTCATAACAAAGAAAGTAGACCCATTAGGTCATGCGGTCATAAGGGGCGAAAATTTTCACCTTTTTATTTAATTTTTATATTATCATAGGATATAAAGCAAAGTAAAAAAAAAAAAAAGTATAAGTCAAAGTACAAAATAATAAATTAGAATTTTGCAAGGAGTTTTTATTTTATTTTATTAGAATTTAAATTTGTTTTTTTATTTATTAAAGTTAATTAAATTTTGTTAGCGTCATTGTGACACGTGGCAAATTTCATGAATGTGCAATGCATATGACTAAAATTTATTTTTGTCATCTTGTGATTAAACATTAATTTGGGTATTTTATATTAAAAGAATTTTAACTAGAATATGATAACTTGATTTGATATTCTAGTTGAATAAGAAGTTTTATATTAACCATACCTTATTAGATTAAGATATTCTTTCTGGTGTTCTAGTTTAATTAGGATAAGGCCTTTTACTTCCTATATTGTTTGATATTTATCTAATCATTCTCTTTTAGTCTTGCAAAACTTTGATGATGATAAAGATTGTTGATTACATGAATAATATAGCTGTTCACGCAGGCTATATAAAAAGTGAAGCACTCATGGCTTAACGGCAGTGCAGATAGAGTGGTGTATGTGCAGAAATGTAGAGAACACTTGAGTGCCTTTATTTATCATGATTTTCATTGGAAAATCTTTATGATTGAGTTAGTTTAGACTGTGTATGACAAAAATGTGTTGAGTATGTGCATAGATCTGATTTGTGAGAATTATTGAGTCGTGTATGCTTAAGAGAGTTGAGTGATTACATGATTCTATAACAGTTATCATGGTTATGTCTAACTAAACCGTTGTAGTTAAGTTCGACATATCTGTGAAGAGTAACATCAGAAGAGTTTGCAAAGAACTTTAGCTATGATCGAGGGTGATCAAGTTTACATTGATTAGGTTAGTGAGTGAGTGTGTGGCTACTACTATAAAGAGTCCTAAGTCGAGTATAAACACATAGAACATAGTGGATTGCAACTCTTGTTACCTATGGATGCAGACTGGTTGATAGCCGAACCACGTAAAACTTTATGTTCCTTTTTTTTAACTGTTTCAGTTACATCTGTGATAACTAACCATACACTGTGAAAACTAACAAATTTATTTGATTATTTTTTTCACATTATGTCAAGTTTAACCCATAAATTTTATTATTTTTAATTATTAACGGATTAGATAAATAATTAAAATCTTAATTTTTATTAAAATAAGTTAGTAATTGGTTTAATAGTAAATTTCTTAAGGTTAAATAAAAGATTATTGATATTTAATTTGTTAAATAGATTTGCGTAAGATTTGAAAGTTGATGGATTCTTACGTGGAATATAACAGAAAATTGTAAATTAAATCGACATAGAGGTTTTATATGGTTTAGCTATAAAAACATACATCTACGGGCAACAGGAGCTACAATCCACTATGTTGTCTTTGATTTTATAAACTCAAGGAGTTACAATGGCAGGCTCCTTCTATCCTTAACGCCTAGTCTATGTAAAACTTGTTATTCACCAAGAACATAATACTAGTGACTCAACTCTTCTTGTCAATGTGCACTCAACACGATACTGTAAAGTAAAACACGATCAATCACCCTATAACAAACTCATACAACAACTTAAACTCTCAAGATCGCAAGATTTGTAAACTCTCTGTAGAAGCTTAAAGCTTCACACACAATCACAAATAACAATGAATAGATGCATTGCGGCTCACTCTCGCACTTGCTCTTGTTGTATGCATTGATTCTAAAGCTGTGTGGACAGTTGTATATAGATGTTCCCATTCAACACTTTGTCTTTCTTTCAGCTACAAAAATTAGAATTCTTCTTTGGAAAGAACACAAATTAATATTAATAGATAATAGGACAAAAACACGTATTCTCCTAAAGTGAGCTAGGATAATATGTTAATTGTCCTAAAGTAACTAGGATAATATCCATCAATGAATTCCTATTAACTTGGATTCCCACAAGTTATCATAATTCTATTGAAATTCTCTTAATTCAAAATGTTTATATTAGGAAACAAAGTGAATAGGAATATTAATTACACTAGAAATAGTTTTATATTTTGGTTAATCAAATTAAACCCAAGTTTTCTTCATAAGATGCCAAGTCAAATTGTCAAGTGAACATGATCATGCATGTGAATCTAACAATCTCCTGATTTGGCATCTTGTGAGGAAAACACCTATATGTCTTTGTTTCTTAATGCAATTAATCTTGATCAAAGCAAAAACAAAAACAAAATACTAACAACTATTATGTAACAGAAACCTATCAGGTTAGATGCAACATACGTACTAGTTGCAAATTGTTATCGTGAAGAAACTAAGACCAATGGCATCATGAATAAGAGCTTTGATAAAAAGATGTCTAGATGCTAAAGAACCAAAGTATTCTTGTAAACATCACAATCAGAACAAAAGTAGTCAAAAGTATTCCAGTAACTATTACAATCACAGTAGTATATGACTAATAACGAACATTAATTAACAATATATTGACCTGCATGTTATATATTTATTTCAATAAATACTCAAATTGGGCTATTGATAAATAGACCTAATATAATTTTAAGTTAGGCTTATCTAATAAATTATAAGTATATCCTGCACATAATAACATGAATAGTTAAACATGCAAGCTTATTTAATAATATAAATTATTACCTACTTACAATATATATATTATAAAATTGAAATTTTTATATTATAAAGTAAATTAATTTACAAATAATAAATTATTATGATTTTAACAATATTTTATACTAACAATGGTCTATCTTCTAAAAATAATTTTAGTTGATATAAATATATAGAATATAATATATTATGCATAACTAGGTTAAACAATTAAGTAAATTATGTGAATTAAATCTGATACGATTATAACACATAGGTAACATGTTTAATAATCATGTTGGATTCGTGTTTCATGTTTTGATACGAATAATTAAATAGGTTGACATACATGACATGAATTGCCACCCCTAATTGCACCAGAAGAGATTTCTTGAGGGGGTAGAATTTGGTCTTTAGGTCAATGCATTTTTGCATGTCCTGGCAATTTGTTCAACAAAGGTAGTGTTCACTAATGGATACTATTCATCATGGCACTGTTCATGATAAATATTGGTCATCTTCACTGTAGCGTATTCACTGTTCATTGATAATGTAGCATAGCCTTTGTAGTTAAGTCACTGTTCATAAATACTGTAGCAAAGTCACTACAGCTATATTACTGTTCATCAATGCTATAGCAGAATTAATGTAGCAGTCACTTTCCAGCAAAATACTGTAGCAGAATCACTGTTTACTGTATCTTTTTGGGTTACTTCATTTTAGTGGTTAAGTGTTAGCTTTTGGTTATTTCACTAACATCGATCTTAGTTGAAGTTTGAATTAATTTATAGCACTGCATAAAACAAATATCTAGGTTCAATGATCTATCAGAATTAAGCATTAGAGCCAATACACAACAGATCATTAGTCATATGTGTCCTGCAAATCAACAATGAATCCACAAACATCCAGTAGATTCATCAAAACAAACCATCAACCATAAAAAACAAATAGAGAAACAAAGAATACATTTCAATACAATATGCTCTTCCTCTGCTTTGCTCAAAAAGTACCAAAGGAATGAAACACATAGCAATAATCAGTCGAGATAGTAAGAACAAAAAACAAAATAACATCGGACAAAAAGAAGATAAAATAATCTGCGAAGACATGCTGATTTCCTAGTAGGTTATGCTTGGTCTTGGAATAACGCTTGGAGCTAGCAGTTGTATGCTTGAACTTTGACAACTTGGATGGAGTAGTAGATGGTGAAATAGTTGGTGGTGGAGGTAGAGAATCGAGAGTTTCTGAGCTGCTAGCAGTATCATCATCACTTGAAGCAGTGTCAGATGTAACTTCTTAGCCACGAAATGAAGCTCTAGTCGTTATAGCAATAGCAGGAGATAGACTTGGGCCAGGAGTAGTAGCAGTAGCTGAAAAGTAGTCACGGTACACCTTTTCAACAACACAAGTCAAAGAATTCAATTCGGACCAAGTTTCCAATTGTCTAGTAGTTATACTCTGTGAAAGTTCTGGAGGTATGCAGTTATAAATAACAACATAGTAAACTGTACTGTAAATCGGCACAGGAGGATTTTTACGTGGTTTGATCATAAAAACCTACGTCTATAGATAGCTATAGAGCTGCAATTCACTATGTTCTTGTTTGTACAATCTTTAAGACCTTTTACAGTGCTGACTCACTCTCACACACTGACCTAATCTTTGACAAACAAAATCTCGCCAAGATCGTAAACTCTAGTGACACTGCCCACTCTCTGTCGCAGATAACTTAACAACTCACTGTTAAGTTATATATAACACCCGATATCTGACACTGAATTAGATAAATACTTAACCCGCAAGTTATTCCAAGTGTTTACTAACTCATACAGACTCAATCAACAACTCATGTACGATTTCTACCACTGATACATGAATCAAAAAACTCAAAGAATCAAATCAAATAAGACATTCCTTTTGCGTTGAAGCTCTCTTCTATGAATTCATGGAATGCCAAACTCAAGACTCTCTCACAACCAAAACAGCCAACACGTTAATCTCTAAATCACGTTATCAGCCACCTGAATAGCTTTGTATATATATAGTGAAAGGTCTGACCGAAATCTCCTAGAAATCTTGTAAAAATTCTAATCAAAATCATATTAGGATTCGGAGAAATAAAATAGGAAGTGTTATAAACAAACTCCAAAAAGAATTAGGACAAATAAATATTCTCCTATTTTAATTAGGATACAAGATATTATATCCTAATCTAAAGAGATATTTATTCCAAATCAAATACTTCATAAAATATAATTCCAGAAACATTAAAATAGGAATAAAAATAATATTCTTATTTTATCATAAGTTGATCAAAACTCATCATGTGCATGGCACATGCATATGCAGTAGACTTTGACACCAACAATCTCCCCCTTTTTGGCAACTTGTGATGAAAACACCAAATTGTTTCTGATCAGAGAACATCACACATGATAAGTCAATCACAACCATAAGCTATCATGAAATAGCAAACAGAAATTATCATGTGAAAAGAATTAACCAGTGAGCTGTTACAATTCTCATAACAGAACACTATCAGAATAAGCATATCCTGCAATCAAAATGACTTTGTCAAACTGATCAAGCAACACACGTTAATCAATTCATGATCAGAGTAATTATATCACTCAATGTAATTTGATCATGATCAGAGCAAAAACATTCATCAATGCAAGATATCTTGAATGCACACATAAAGCAAACATAAGAAGTTCTTCTTACTCCCCCTTACTACTTACTTACATCCCTTGAGAAATAAGCAACAAAAATATAAACAAAACAAAAAGTAAGTAACCACGGTAATATCAGACATAACAAAAAGATCAAAAAATCAGAAAACTCATTGATCTCCCCCTTGATTTCAGCACAAGTGCCAAAAGCACTTAACGAAGTCTTGGAGACTTGTGAACTAGAGGAGAAGAGGAACTGCCAGTGCGCTTCCTAAGTCTGCCAGCCTTTGTTTTATATTTTTTCCTTGTTGTGGTTGGAGTTGGCTACGCAGAAGCTGCAGAAGTAGGTTGTTCTTCAGCTGTGTCGGAAGAGGTCACCATGGTTATGGTTACTGGTCTACAGAAAATTTCCAGAACAGGAAGAGAGAAGCAAGATGCGAGACAGGGAAGAAACTATTGTGGGAGTATGAAATGAACAGGAGAAGCCCAAAACCGATTCGTAATATACTAGGCCAAATTTAAAAATAATTTTGTTTTAAACAAAAATTAGTGTCAAATCTATTTCCAAAACCGTTTCATAACTGACATTTATGGACAGAAATTCAAATTTGATTCCAATTTGAATAAGGAATTCTAATAGAATCAGGATTCCCGCCACTGAAACTTCTCTCCCTCAATTCAATAATGCTGACATGGCATTTTTGACACATGGACACACAAGAAAATCAAATTTCAGATAAGCACAAAGAGCACCGTATGTTATGAAAAACGTAACAGAACAACGTTAAAAATAACATAACAATAATATCTAAACATCATATGAATCATTCTAAGAAAGCATATTCAAGAGCTGTTTTATTTTCTTTTAATTATTTCATCACTTAATCCAATTGGGTGATCAACTTGAGCATGCTTCTTACACACACAAAAGTTAGTCTCAATGTGAATTTGCCAAAATCTAACCAAGTCTGGGAGACTTTCTGACAGGTGGTGAGGTGGAGCTGCTAGGGCGTTTGACAGATTTGCGGGCCACATGTTTAACCCTGGGCTTAGGAGTAGAGGTTGGCTGATCAGATGAAGCTTGTTCTGTTGGAGCTGCAACTGGTGCTGTTGGTGTAGAAGGAGCTGGTGCTGAAGGAATGTCAGTTGTGTCCGAGGAAGTAGCTATAACTTCAGCAACTACTCTGCGTATCTCCCTTTCGATTCTTTCTACACTTGTTTCAGTGGTTTAAGCAGGTGGTTGGAAAGATGAAACTGGTGACTCATGTGCTGGCAGAGGGGGTGATGGTGGATGAGGTTCTTCTTCAGCTACTACAGGTTCAGGAATATCCAGGGATTCTTTCTCAGCAAGTAGTGAAGGCTGTTTTATTTCGAAATCTGTTTTTGTTGGTTCATCTGAATCAGATTCATCTTGCAAAGTGGGAGCGGATTTGTCTGATTTTTGCTTTTTCTGATCAAATGATTTCTTCACCATTTTTAGTTTCTTCTTTCCCTTTCGGATATTTCCCTTGACAGAAGCTTTGTTTGATTTTTCTTTTGGCTTCTGTGTTGCTATTTTGTCTTTCTTAACAGCAGGATGTGCAGTTGGACTTGATGGACTTGGAGCTGTTTCCTCAGGTTGTGGTTCAGTGGCTTCTGGTATATCAGCAGCTGGTGGTTTTGGAACCAAAGGTTCATGTACAGGTGCCATGGAATACGGTGCTGTGGACTGAAACTGTCCAAGAAACTGAGCTTCCAACACAGATTGCTTATGTTTGATGTCTTTCAAATCCTGTAAAATATCTGTCAAAGCGAAATTGATCAATTCAAGTTTCTCTTCAACAAATTTCAATTGATTTTTCCTGACTCTCGTGGGTTTAGGTTCAGGTGCAGGCAAAGCAGTTTGATCATGCAATCGTTAAAGGAATCCCTTGGTAATAGACTTAGACAGAACTTCAGTTTGTTTACTAGAACTCACAGGAATGTTGTTCTGAGCCAGAATGCCTTGTATCAAACAGGGGAACACAAGCAAATAGTAATCTGAGTGATAGGAACCAATTTGAACAATTGTTCTATATGCTAACAGTCCAAAATTGACTGGTCTATTAGTTCCTAAACAAAAGAGAAGTTTCATTCTATCTTCCCTAATCTGATTTTGATGAGTAGAAGGAAGCCAATTAAACTGAGCTATCTTGTGTAACACTCGATATTTCTTCCTAAGAAATTTCTGGTCAATACCATCTCTGGGTTTTCACTTGATATCTGTTCGACCAGTAACTTCCTTAATTATTTCTTCCATGTTATATTCTTCATCTACATAATGCATGCTGTCTATTGGAATGTTCATAAAAGAGTTTATGATATTGGAAGAGAATTTCACAAACTTCCCCTGACAGTAGACTTTATGATAATGAAAACTCTTAGGATAATCAATGACACTTGATATGTTAGCATAGAATTCTTGAATCAAAGTTTTTACGGGAGGAAGAAAATTTGATACCGTTCGAGTCCAGTAGTTGGACTCAATCATCTCATCGACACCATATGTGTTAAAGTCCAAGAGTTTCACTGGCATTTCCAAATGTAGCTTCCTTTGTGAAGTAATCTCTTCAAACTTCTGTTTGACTGTCGCAGTGAGAAATTTGTTGTATTTTGGCTTGACTTTGTCCTTAATCTTCTTCACTGGTACTTGTTCATCCTCGTTGATGGCTGGATCAACTACTCTTGTTGCCTGTTTGTGTTACGTAGGAGGTGACTGACTGTTGTTGCTACTGTCATGACTGGAGTTGCTTGAAGAAGAAGCACTGGCTGTCGAGTTTGATGATGCCATGGCTAGGGTTTCGGAACTACAAAAAGTTTTTAGAGCAGAGACAGAGAGCCAAATATGTAGGACAGGGAAGCAACTATGGATGAGGGATTATATGAACAGGAGAAGCCCAGAAAATATTGTTATATATACTAGGCCGATTTTAAAGAAATTTTTTATTTTCATCAAAAATTAATTAATGTCTTTCCTTTCCAAAAAAAGAAACTGTTTAATAACTCCCTTCAAAACACTTCAATTCAAATTTGAATTAAATTCAAATAAGGAATACTGATAGAATAAGGACTCCCGCCATTGAGACTTCTCCCCCTTAGTGTAACGATGCTGACATGGCAATAATTCGACACATAGACACACAAGTGACTTAATTTTTAGGATAAGCACATAGAACATTTGTTATGAAAGACATAACAGAACACAATTATCCATATCATAATAGTAATATCTGAATTATCATATTTCTCATTCTAAAAAGCATAATTTTGGGTTTGAGTGATTCACACATTAAAGCTTATTTTGAATATATCGAGTGAACAACTTGAGTATGCTTCTTACACACACAAAAGTTAGTCTCAATATAAATTTGCTAAATTATATAGTAGCTTTCACACATATATAGAGGTAGCCCTTTTCCTTTTAAGTGGGTGACCTCACCATATTTCTTAGATACAATGAAGTTACTTTCAATGGATGGCTTTCACACATCATATACTGGTAGCCCTCTCCGTATTTTTATTATTAAACCAGTATTTAATTATTCACATAATTTTTATATCACAAATCAAAACATGCTGATTTAGAAAGAAACTTATGATACTACAGATATGAATAGCATAACAAAATACTGTGTTCACTCATATAACTGACAGATACCTAAGGCTTTCCTTAGATTTTTAAACCTTGTTGTATCCAATGCCTTAGTGAGCAAGTCAGCCAATTATTTATCTGTGGAGATGTGCTCAATGTGTATCACCTTAGATTCTACTAGTTCTCTTATAAAATGGTATCTAATATCAATGTGTTTTGTTCTAGAATATTGAACAGGATTTTTGGAAATATTTATAGCACTAGTATTATCATAAAACATAGTAATAGGCTTCTGTTCTGATAGGTGTCTATTTATGTATTACTTTTATATCAATTCGTCCATGTTTCTTTGCTATATTCCTTGGTATTTTTATGTTTTTGAGTGGTTTTGATGTTTGTAGGAGTTTTGGAGCAACTTGCACAAAAATGGAGTAAAACCCTTCATTTTCACCTCTGCTAGTCAACCATCTTCTCGGATTTAATTGTATTGATATACAATGAACCCGATGACATATTATATACCGTTGGAAAGCTCTCGAAGTCTATTTTCTGGAGAAATTTACGGTTTATAAATCCATTCAGTGTACCAAAAGTTGTAATCAAAACAGTGTGAGATGTATAGAAATATAATTCCACAAGTCACTGTAGCATGTATAATACGCACTGTAGCAAGTCACTGTAGCAGAGTATTTAAACACATTTTAGGGTTTTATTTTCATAACTGAAGAGGGGAGAACGTGGAGGAGGCTGCATTTTTGGATTTCTCTCATCTCTTGGAGTTCTTGAAGGAGATTGAAGGCTTGGAAAGAGGAAGAACTACAAATCCTAATAGATTTCATCAAATTTGCTAAGTTTCCCTTTCCCTCTCATTTTCTGGAATGTCTCCATATTGTATTGTATTTGTATTCTGTCTGAATATGTGTAACTAAATCTGAATTGGTTGAGGGTGATTTCAAAGCCCTAGATATGGTTTTTGTGAATTGATTGTGCAAGGAATTGTTATCCAATTCTCTAATTGAAGTTGCTTGTATTTTCCCATGTTTAATGCTTATGATTGCTTGCTGGATTATATTTGGGTGGCCAACTGATTATAATCTGGATATTGTCTATTGCTAGACTAGAAATCTTGATCCGTAATTGTCTTGAATTTCTAATCATTAGTAGCAAAATTGTGATCAGAGATTGCAATTGGAGAATATAACCTAAGTTAAATAATCCGAGCTTGTGTGTTTATTGCTTAGATCAACCTGTCTTTCTTTTCGTAATGCATCCATTGAATTAAATTTAGAGAGCTTGTTCTAGGTTGTTTAATGGATAGAGATTAAATAAAGAGCCTGTTTTATTTAACAACAAAGTAAGGAAAGATTGGGATAACAGAGCTTATTGTTATCTACGGTTGATAATTTCAATGGTGTAATTGGATGATAATTCTACAATTAATTCGCAAATCCATATCTTGTGGTGGAGAATGATCCCTTAACCAGATTTCTATCATTGATTAATTCCCATTTCAATTAAGTTTACATTGTGTTATTCATTAATTACCGTCGTATTCAGTTTTTCATCTAGTTAATCAACCAACAAAACCCCCCATTTAGTTAATTGTTGCTGGAAATAACAAATTCAATTAGAATCAATCCTCGTGGGAACGATATCTTACTTATCACTTTATTACTTGTGCGACTAGTATACTTGCTAGTTTCGAACGCATCAAGTTTTTGGCGCCGTTGCCGGGGATTGATTTTCTAATCGATTTGTTATTTTGTTTTCATTGTTGATTCATATTTTGTTTGTTTTTCTTTTCTGATTGTTTGTGTTTAGACGACATGGCAGTAAACTTCTATCAATTCAGTAGCGGATTTGAGCCCCAACTACCATGGAGAATAAATGAGGTAAGCACTCCGAACATTGAACAACAACTTTCTAAGCTAACTCTCTTGTGGAAAACATGGCTGTAGGACATATGCAAAAATCTTATGAATGTGGGATATATTCTACGATGGAGCATCCAATCGACATGTATCCAACTTTACAAGAAGAATATATGGAACAAGCCAATGCCATGGGTGGATTTCCAGGACAAACGAGGCAATGGTATGATCCTTTCTCTAGCACTTACAATGCTGGATGGGAAGATCAACATAATTTCAGTTACTGGAATCATCAACCAATCACTCCAAATATGATACCAAATCGGCCACAAAGTTTCAATCAACCTAGAGTGCAGCAACCATTTCAAATGCAACCACCACCAATGCCACATCCAGCACCACAACCAGCTTCACAAAACTCAGGTATGTCTCTCCAGGATATTGTTAATGCACTTGCCACTAACACAATGCAATTCCAGCAGGAAACTGGGGCAAGTATCCAAAACCTGGCAAATCAAATGGGACAATTGGCTACTAGCATGAGCAAATTCGAGGGCCAAGGCTCAGAAAATTATCTTGTCAAACGGTGATCAATCCAAGAGAGAATTCTTGTGCGATAACTTTGCAAAATGGAGAGCAATTAGATGTCCTACCAAAGAAATCACAAACTGATGAAGGAGATGACACCACTTCCACCATGAACAAAACACTGACTTCTCAGGTAAATCCTATAACCCCCATTCTTTCATATGTTTCTCCTCCACTTTTTCCTAGTAGATTTGCAAAATCGAAGAAGGAGGAACAAGAACAGAAAATCCTGAAAATTTTTTACAAAATCGAGGTAAATATACCACTTCTGGATTCTATCGAGCAAGTACCTTGTTATACAAAATGTCTCAAGGAGTTATGCACCAGCAAAAGAAAGTTAAAAAGAAATGAGAAAGTAAGTGTGGGGAAAGATGTTTCAGCTGTATTGCAAAGGAAAATTCCTCCAAAGTGCAAAGATCCAGGTACGTTCACCATGCCATATTCTATTTATGCTTCTGTAAATCTTGGACCTTTTGCGAAAATTGGTATTACCATTCAAATTGCTGATCGTTTTAATGCATATACCAAAAGAGTTGTGGAAGATGTGCTTGTGCGGATGAATCAATTGCTTTTCCCAGTAGACTTTTATATTCTTGAAATAGAGGATGAGACATCTCCTAATCCAACAACGATTCTTATGGGGAGACCATTCTCAAAAACTGTTAGAACCAAGATTGATGTTCGTGATGACACTCTCATCATAGAGTTTGATGGCAAGGTGATATGTTTCAATATTTTTGAGGCAATGAGGTATTCTAGTGACTTACATTCTGTTTTTGCAGTTGACGTTGTTGATTCTCTGCCACAACAATGTTTTGAGTTAACTCGCAAGAATAGATTGGATATAGCTATTAATGAGCACATAGGGACAGAAAATTCTAAGGAGTCAGAAATTTTGATACGAGTGTCCAAAGAAATGGAGGAAGTTGTGGCAAGCTTAGATGAGACCATAGCAATAACCACAAATAGGTATGATGTTTCATACATTCAATTTCCTTTATCTAATGAGAAAATTCTTCCTTCTGTGATGACAGCCCCTGCATTGGAGCTTAAGCTTCTTCCAGATCATTTGAGGCATGGATTCTTGAGTGAGAATGATCATTTGCCAATTATAATAGAAATGGGCCTTGCACGAATACAAGAAGAGAAAATCGTCCGAATACTTACAGATCACAAAATAGCTATTGGGTGGACGATTGCTAACATCCAAGGCCCAGCCATATGCATGGACCCTATCTTGTTGGAAGAAGGATCCAAGCCCCTTAGTGAAGCACAGCAGAGATTGGACCCTCCCATGATGGAACCAACGTCGGGCTGAGGACGTTAAACCAAGCGCTTATTGGGAGGTAACCCAATGTTTTTGAAAAATAAAAAAAAAGAAGAAAAGAAAAATAAAATGAGGTAATAATGATCGATTTTTGTGTCTCGAGGAGATTCCTTCATAGGCCATCAAATTGATCAGGTTTTATCTCTCCTTGCCATCTGTCTCATTTGTTTTTATATTTTTTTACTTGTTTTTGACTTTTGTTTGTTATTGTGTTGTTATCTTTTTTATGTGTCTTTAGTTTCGTTTCTGCTATTTTCTTTTCCTTTCTTTTGTTCAATTTGATTACTCTGTGCTTTGAGCTCATTTGTGCAGCAGCTTGTGGAAACATCCAAACGGAAGTTGAAGTCATTCGCCAAAGGTTTGAAACGTGCATATCTTGGAGAAAAACAAACCCGATCGCATTATCAGTAATATCTCTTCTTTTCTCCTCTTCAATGGATGCCGATATCTTTCTGTCGAACCTTCGTAAATATTTTCCTTCACTTCCTCAAAATGCTGTGTTTAAAATTTATAAAGTACGGATAACTAGACTTTGGGCATTGATGCTCCTAAATGTGCCTGCTGATATCCGATGGCTTATCGAAGCCAAGGTGAGATTGTCCGGTGAGCCGGACATTATCTCGCAAAATACATGCCTGGTCTAGGAAAGAGCTACTACGCCAAGAGGCGAAGAGCGAAAAGGTTACAAGTATGTTATAAATGTGCTAGATGGAATTGTAACCAGACTTGTCGTTCAGTAGGTTTTGTGTCCAGGAATAGAGAAGATAAACTTTCATTTATTAAGAATGGTTTGAGTAATGAGTCGATGGATAATGATTTGTTAACTCTCGAGTCACATTCTTGTGGACTTGTTCAGCGTGAATTGCTTAATCTATGGACACAATTCGTGATGAATTGCAGTGTTATAGTCTAGGGAATCTAACTAAAAATGACCCTGTTTGCCAGTTTATAAGAAAACTGGATGGGAAGCAAATCCCCGACTCATAGAAGGCGTTTCAGCCGTTACTGGACGTAAAAACCAGAGGAAGATGTGAGCCACAATCACAACTACTTGTATATTTGAATGTGTGTTGTTGTTGTCGATTTTTATTTCTTTCTTGTTTCGTTTGATCTGATTATCAATGTTGTTTTTGTGTTGTTGTTGTTTGTTGATTTTGTTTGTTTTAATTTCAAGTTTTCTTTTTGACAAACCAGATGACTACCCCATGATATAAGCACACGTGGAAGACAAGTGTGGAGGTTTTGTCAACCTCCGCAGAAAGTATATCTTTACTTTTCATGCTTCACGTGGGAGACAAGTGTGGCGGTTTTTTTTCAAACCCCACCGAAAGTTTATCTCCATTTTTCATGCACACGTGGGCAACAAGTGTGGAGGTTTTGTCAAACCCCACCGAAAGCATATCTATTTTTTCAATCTCGGGGCGATAAATCTGTATCGAGCAACCCCCACCGAAATTATGTCCCCATGTGTCAAATTTGAGAGTTTTACGTGTGTATATATACATTCTGCATATTCTCATATGTCATTCCATAACCTGTCTTGCAATTAAAAAGCATAATATCTAACGTGTCTTACACAAGATTAGAGCACTTGTAGAAATGGAAAAAACACCAATTCGACGATTCCAAAATATATGCGTATTTTGTGGATCGCAATTTGGTAAAGATGGAGAGTTTACAACAGCAGCTCTTGATCTTGGTAGGACATTAGCTGCGAGGGGTATTCATTGATTTATGGAGGGGGTAGTCTTGGGTTAATGGGGTGTGTGTCGACAGCTGCATCCTTAGGAGGAAGCAAAGTTCTCGGCATTATCCCTAAACCATTAGCTATGCGAGATATCGTAGGCAACACAATGGGGGAAGAGTTACAGGTCTCTAGCATGCATGAGCGTATTGCACATATGGTCATTAAATCTGATGCATTTATAGCTTTACCTGGTGGTTATGTTACATTAGAGGAGATATTTCAAATCACCTCTTGGGCACAGCTAAACATCCATCGGAAACCCATTGGTTTGTTAAATGTCAATAATTTTTTGATGGTTTGTTGTCCTTTCTTGATCAAGCTGTAGAAAAAAACTTCATCTCACCGTCGGCGAGGCAAATCCTGGTTACAGCTTCAACTGCGGGGGAGTTAATTGATAAACTCCAAGAATTCGTCTATTCGCCGATCCAACAAAACGGCCGATAGATTGGTTTGGAGAAGGCCAATAAAAGAAGTAGACTGACATTTAACGCCTCCATCTGTAATCTCTATTTGCTGGTTTGCTTCGTTTTGTTTGCTTTCTTTTTAGTGTGTTTATTTGAGATTTTTCATGTCGTTTCTTTTGAGCTTTTTCAGGTTATTTCTTTCGTCCAGGTAATATTTTCTAATCTCGGTTTTTAGAGTGGTGGCTTAAAAAGTTCAAGTTCTCTTGAAACGCATTCTGGATTTCTTTAATCCATAATGGCTGAATAAGGAGACTAACTTCTAAACTTTTTAGACCCATTCTAACTGACTTGTTTGTGTTTGCTGACTTGTTGGACTTTGTTATTTTATGAGTAAGTTTAGTTTTATGTAATTTAGAGTTGTTATGTGTTTTAGTCTTTATCAGTTTCGATTAAAAAAAAAAAAAGAATTGTGGAAAACACTTGAGAATGGCAGAATATGGGATTTCTTTAACCCTTGAAACGCATTCTCTCTAAATAAATCTGTAGTTTGTTTATTTCATATTGTTTGAAGTATCTTGTTTTGTTCTTTCATAATAAAGGTATATAGGCTGGAAACCCTTAAGTCTGCGGGCTACTGGTCCTAAGGATTGTTGAAATATACAATCTTGACGCAGGTGTAACAACGCCACGTACCTCTTTTCTTGCATTTTGTGGGTCGATGATAAGATAATGATTGAATTAAGAATAACTCTTGGAAAATCATAAATGATGCATGGATCTGTGTGCTTGAAATGTTTATTGGTTTTCGCTTTGCTTTTGATTCCTTGCGCAACATTGAGCACTGAGCTCTTATCACTGAGTTATTTGTTCACTTAGAGAAAGTTTATGTAATTTAAATGTTTCTTCAGATTTCAATGAATTCTAGAACTTGTTTGATGGTCATTCGAGGCGAAATCCTAGACTGTGCAACATTAGGGAAATGATTTAGGCCATCTTTGGACCGTTTGAGCCTTAAGAGCCAACCTTGACTGAAATTGATCCCTAGTTACCCCTTTGAGCCTCTGTAAACCTTTTTCTTTGTTAACTCACTAAAAGATTTCCTAACCTCAATTGAATTTGTTCCAAACAGTTTATCCCTTACCTATGAGCATGTAAATCATTTGCAAGTACATTTTGAGCTATGTTCTGGTTTTGGGGAGTTAGAGGAGGTTGGATTGTGCCATGAGCAATGCAAGTGAGTTTTATAAAGTTTGTAAAAAAAAAAAAAGAGAAAAAAACCTGTACTTATCTTCCACGTACTCAAACATTGAGGACAATGTATTGTTTAAGTGTGGGGGAGTGGAATTGTAGTTAAAAAAAAGAAAAAAAGAAAAAGAGATCTATACCCTTGAGTGTTCTTAAAAAAAATGAAACAACAAAGTGTGGGGGTGTAGAGATCTATACCCTTGAGTGTTCTTAAAAAGAATGAAACAACAAAGTGTGGGGGTGTAGTTTTCTTATGTTTTCTACCAGAAAAAAAAAAGAGTTCAAGTGCTCTAAATAAGTTTGGGGGAGTCATTTGGTGAATAAGAATGAATTTTTTATGTCATGGGGTTAAGCTCTACATAATCTTGAATGATTTATATGTTTGTGGGTGATTTAAGCCGAATTATTATCCTTTATCATACCTTCACCCAAGCCAAACGTTACAAGCTTAATAAAGCCCTACTTGATCCTTGGTGTTGTGCTTGTCTACATTAGTGGAGAGTGACTTGAAAAGCAGGCCTATGGAGTTCATTTATACACACATCTTCAATATTAAATATGATTCATTTTTATGCATAAACTCATCCGGGTTACAAGTGATTAGGTGAGAATGGCTCTACACACACACACTTGAGGAATTGAAGTGAAGCGAAACTAATCTTTGAGATAAAATTCTTGATCAAGTGCATTATTTTGAAGTTTTCCTTGGGTTATAATTAAGTACAATCTTTGAGGCCTATTTGCAAGTTGAAGCATTTGTGTGTTTTAATTTTTCTTTGATTCTGTTTCGGTTTAGTTTTGTTTCGTATCATTTTAGTTGCTCGAGGACTAGCAAAGTCTAAGTGTGGGGGAATTTGATAGGTGTCTATTTATGTATTACTTTTATATCAATTCGTCCATGTTTCTTTGCTATATTCCTTGGTATTTTTATGTTTTTGTGTGGTTTTGATGTTTGTAGGAGTTTTGGAGCAACTTGCACAAAAATGGAGTAAAACCCTTCATTTTCACCTCTGCTAGTCAGTGATCTTCTCGGATTTAATTGTATTGATATACAATGAACCCGATGACATGTTATATACCGTTGGAAAGCTCTCGAAGTCTATTTTCTGGAGAAATTTACGGTTTATAAATCCATTCAGTGTACCAAAAGTTGTAATCAAAACAGTGTGAGATGTATAGAAATATAATTCCACAAGTCACTGTAGCATGTATAATACGGGGCACTGTAGCAAGTCACTGTAGCAGAGTATTTAAACACATTTTAGGGTTTTATTTTCATAACTTGAAGAGGGGAGAACGTGGAGGAGGCTGCATCTTTGGATTTCTCTCATCTCTTGGAGTTCTTGAAGGAGATTGAAGGCTTGGAAAGAGGAAGAACTACAAATCCTAATAGATTTCATCAAATTTGCTAAGTTTCCCTTTCCCTTTCATTTTCTGGAATGTCTCCATATTGTATTGTATTTGTATTGTTCTGAATATGTGTAACTAAATCTGAATTGGTTGAGGGTGATTTCAAAGCCCCTGATATGGTTTTTGTGAATTGATTGTGCAAGGAATTGTTATCCAATTCTCTAATTGAAGTTGCTTGTATTTTCCCATGTTTAATGCTTATGATTGCTTGCTGGATTATATTTGGGTGGCCAACTGATTATAATCTGGATATTGTCTATTGCTAGATTAGAAATCTTGATCCGTAATTGTCTTGAATTTCTAATCATTAGTAGCAAAATTGTGATCAGAGATTGCAATTGGAGAATATAACCTAAGTTAAATAATCCGAGCTTGTGTGTTTATTGCTTAGATCAACCTGTCTTTCTTTTCGTAATGCATCCATTGAATTAAATTTAGAGAGCTTGTTCTAGGTTGTTTAATGGATAGAGATTAAATAAAGAGCCTGTTTTATTTAACAACAAAGTAAGGAAAGATTGGGATAACAGAGCTTATTGTTATCTACGGTTGATAATTTCAATGGTGCAATTGGATGATAATTCTACAATTAATTCGCAAATCCATATCTTGTGGTGGAGAATGATCCCTTAACCAGATTTCTATCATTGATTAATTCCCATTTCAATTAAGTTTGCATTGTGTTATTCATTAATTACCGTAGTATTCAGTTTTTCATCTAGTTAATCAACCAACAAAAACCCCCTATTTAGTTAATTGTTGCTGGAAATAACAAATTCAATTAGAATCAATCCTCGTGGGAACGATATCTTACTCATCACTTTATTACTTGTGCGACTAGTATACTTGCTAGTTTCGAACGCATCATGTTCAATACCATAATCACTCAACATTTGCTTCATCCATAACAGTTGTGTACAACAACTCCCTGCTGCTATATATTCGGCTTCAGCTGTTGATAAAGAAATTGAATTCTGTTTCTTGCTGTGCCATGAAACCAAGTTAGTACCAAGATAAAAACAACCTCCTGAAGTACTTTTTCTGTCATCTGTATTTCCTGCCCAATCTGCATCACTGAACCCTGCAAGATAATCATTTGTATCTTTAGAAAACCATATTTCATAATCACATGTTCCATGTACATACCTGATGATTCTCTTTGCTGCTGCAAGATGTGATTCTTTGGGATTTTCTTGAAACCTTGCACAAAGTCCTACACTAAAGCTCAAATCTGGCCTGCTTGCTGTGAGGTAAAGTAGGCTGCCAATAATGCTTCTGTATAAGCTTGCATCAACTTCTTTCCCTACATTATCTTTTGAAAGTTTTAGATTAGTACTGATAGGAGTTTTCATTGGTTTTGCATTCTCAAGCCCAAACTTCTTTACAAGATTTTTGGCATATTTTGATTGAGATATGAATATCTCATCATCCATTTGCTTAACCTGCAATCCAAGAAAGAAATTTAATTCTCCTACCATGCTCATCTCAAACTCTTCCTGCATCAACTTAACAAACTCATTAATTTTGCTTTTGTTAGTTGATCCGAAAAAATATCATCAACATATATTTGTGCAACAATAAAATAGATTGATGCATGTTTGATGAACAAGGTCTTATCATTGCTGCCTCTTTTATAACCTCTGTTGATTAGAAAATTAGTCAACCTTTCATACCAGGCTCTAGGAGCTTGTTTCAAACCATATAAAGCTTTGTGCAATTTGTACAGAAAATCTGGATGTTTAGGATCTTCAAATCCTTTAGGCTGTTCAACAAAAGCTTCTTCATTAGATAGCCATTTAAAAATGCAGTTTTAACATCCATTTGGTACAACTTAAAATTAAGCAAACAAGCAATTGCAAGTAGTAATCTGATTGACTCAAGTCTAGCTACTGGTGCAAAGGTCTAATCAAAGTCTATGCCTTCAACTTGTGTGTAACCTTGTGCAACTAGCCTAGCTTTATTCCTAACTACTTGACCACTTTCATCAGTTTTATTTTTGAATATCCATTTAGTTCCAATGACATTTGTACTTTCTGGCCTAGGAACTAATTCTCATACTTCATTCCTTTTAAACTGATTAAGTTCATCTTGCATAGCTTGAATCCACACTTCTTTTTTTAAAGCTACTTTCACATTCTTTGGCTCAACTAAAGAAACATAACAGGCAAACCTTACTTGATTTCTTACCTTGCTCCGGGTTTTCATCATGCCATCTGGTGTTCCAATGATAGAACTTGTTGGATGTGCCTTCTGAATCCATGTGGGTGGATCTTTTCTATCATCATCATTTTGAAATGAATTTTTGTTCAAATCTGAGTTGTCATATGTTACTGTTACATCTGGCGTAACAGCAGCTGTTTCCTCCTTCATAATAGCATCTTCCTTTTTATTGATGTCTGGATCTGATTTTTCTACATCTTCTGTGAAGCTGGTTATGCTTTCCTCTTGTGAGTATTTCCCATAATCATCAAGGTCATCAATTACTACATTTGCAGATTCCATGACTGCCTCAGTTCTCAGATTGTAAACTTGAAAAGCTTTGCTGTTTTGAGCATATCCCACGAAGACTCCTTCATCACTCATTGGATCCAATTTTTCTAACAGTTCTCTGTCATTTAAGATGTAACACTTGTAACCAAAGACATGAAAATATTTCAAATTAGGTTTTCTTCTTTTCAAAATCTCATAAGATGTCTGATTAGTGCCAGGTCTAAGAAAAACTATATTTGAAATATAACAAGTCATGCTTATTGCTTCAGCCCATAGCCTTTTGGTCAACTTTTTGCTATTAAGCATTACTCTTGCCGTCTCTTGAAAAGTTCTATTCTTCCTCTCCACAATTCCATTCTGTTCAGGGGTTTTGGGAGCTGAAAATTCATGATCAATTCCATGATATTTGCAAAAGTCAGCATAGCTAACATTTTCAAACTTTTTGCCATGATCACTTCTTATTCTCACAATTCTTCCTATGTTCCTATTTTGCTCATTTTCAAGCTTGACACAAAGGTTCCTGAAAGCATCAAAAGTGTTAGATTTTTCTTTAATGAAATCAACCCAGGTATATCTAGAAAAATCATCCACACAAACAAATATATATCTTTTACCTGTAATGCTTTCAATTTGCATAGGACCCATAAGATCCATGTGAAGCAAATCAAGTATCTTAGAAGTGCTAAGATGTGGATTTGATTTGTGTGAACTTCTGATTTGTTTCCCCATTTGACATGGTCCACAAATTTTATCAATTTTGTCATCAAGTTTAGGAACTCCTCTTACAGCACCTAACTTAGTTAATTTAACCAAGTCTTTGTAGTTTAAGTGTCCTAATTTTTTATGCCACAATTCTAAATCCGAAATCCTAGCATGAAATGCAATTTCTATTAGATAATAATTATACAAAGATCTATTACCTTCTAGAATGCATTCACCAAAATTATCTAAGACCATGCATTTGTTTTGTGTGAAGTTAACAGTATATTTTTCATCACAAATCTGACTAATGCTAATAAGATTACCTTTTAAGTCTTCCACTAAAAGGACATTTCTAAAATTGGGTAGGCCTTTGACATTCAAAGTGCCTTTACCAATGATTTTACTTGTTGCTCCATCTCCAAAGGTGACATTTACATCCTTGCATGCTTTAAAATCTGTTAGAAACAATTTATTTCCAGTCATATGTCTAGAACATCCGCTGTCAAAATACCACAAATCATTAGATGCATGATTAAGTGCAGTAAAGGTAATGTGACATACTGTTTTATCTTTCTTAACCCACTGCTGTTGTGATTTTGGTAACAGTTTAAATTGTTTTGATCTTTTGTGCAAAAGATTCAATAATTTAAAGCATCTAGGTCTGATATGTCCCTTTTTACCACAAAAATAACAAATAGGAATGAATTTCCTTACCTTTTCAGGGCTGGATCTGAAAGAACTTAGTGGAGAAACATACTCTTCACTGCTTTTGGAATTCGGACTTAACTTTAAGGAATTAGGTTCAAAACTCTTACCTGATGTTGAAGCTTTCACAAAGACTGTTTTGGATGAAGATACAACGTTTCCTTCTGAGTACCCTAATCCATGTTTGTTAGAGTTGTCTCTTCCGAGATTCAAAACTTGATCAAGTTTGGCTGCTCTAATTTTGAACTGATCAACACACCTCTTGCTATCAGCCAATTCTGTTGTGATTTTCTCAATATATACTATTTTGTCTATCAAAACAGTCTCAAGCTCAGTGATGTGATTTTCAGCATAAGCTTTTTCACATTTTAGAACTTCAATCTCTCTCTTTAAGGCGTTGATTTCTTCTTTTTGACTCAGCCATTCACCATAGAGTGCATTGTAAGTTTCTTGCAACTCTTCATAATATTCTGGTCCATCTTCTTCATCTGAATGATCAACATTGTCTTGACAGTCTTCTGTTATGTCTGACATAACAGCCTTTCCTTTATCTACTGTAGATGCAGTAAATCCAACAAAATTACTTATACAATCTTGGTCTTCTGACTTTGATTCTGATTCATCACTCTAGGTTGCTGTCAGCCCTTTTTTTTTTCTTCTTGAGATTAGCACATTTAGATTGAATATGCCCATAACCAGAACATTCATAACACTGGATCTGCCCTTTCTTTTCTGGTTGTTTCGGTTTCTTTTTATCACTCTCCTTGCTGAATTTTCTAAACTTTTCTTCATTTAAGTTTGATGGCTTTCCTTGATTCTTTTTCCTGAAATTTCTTTTTATAAACTTGACATTATTTTTTGTTAGAAAAGCAATTTGTTTAGAATCAGTTTCATCAAGCTCATCACTACATTCATCTTCAGATTTTTCAGCTTTCACATTAAATGCAATGCTTTTACCTTTTTATTTCCGAGTACTTTGATTTATTTCAAAGTTTTGAAGAAAGCCAATCAGTTCATCAACTCTCATTTCATCAGTGTTTTTAACTTCTTCAAGGGCTGAAATTTTAGGTTGAAATTTGTCTGGGACAGACCTAATTATTTTACTAACAACTTCTGCATCAGTAAAATTTTTGCCAAGCATGTATGCTGAGTTTGTAATGTGACATATCTAGGAGTAAAAATCGAAAATTGATTCATCCTCATGCATCATCAGATTTTCAAATTGAGAATTCAACCTCATTAGTTTAGATCTTTTAACAGATGCAGTACCTTCATGTTTTACCTCAAGTATGTCCCATGCTTCTTGGGCTATATTGCATCTAGAAATCTGTCCGAAGTTGTTTAAGTCAACTGCAGCAAAGATTGCATTGAGAGCCTTGGAGTTCCAACTGGATCGTCGGTATTCTTAATCAGACCATTCATCCTCTGGTTTTGGTTCGGCATTACCGAAGGCATTCAGCTTTGTTGGGGGTGACCATCCCTTGAGTACACTTGTCCATGCCCTATCATCAAGAGACTTGATATACATCATCATTCTTACCTTCTAATATGGGTAATCACTGTCATCGAGAATAGGTGGTTGCGTTCCAGATCCTCCATTGCGAATAAACTCCATCCTTCTAGATCAACTTGATCGTTTTCTTCACTTGTCCATCAGTGAACCTGCTCTGATACCAATTGAAAGTTCTAGAGGTATGCACTTATAAATAACAAGATAGTAAACTGTAATGTAAATCGGCACAGGAGGATTTTTACGTGGTTCGGTTATAAAAACCTACGTCCACGGATAGCTATAGAGCTGCAATTCACTATGTTCTTGTTTGTACAATCTTTAGGACCTTTTACAGTGCTGACTCACTCTCACGCACAGACCTAATCTTTGACAAACAAAATCTTCGCAAAGATCCTAAACACTAGTGACACTGCTCACTCTCTATCACAGATAACTTAACAGAACGCTGTTAAGTTATACATAACACCTGATGTCTGGTACAGAATTACATAAACACTCAACCCTCAAATTTTTCTAAGTGTCTACTAACTCACTCAGACTTGATCAACAACTCATGTACGATTTTAACTCTCATACATGAAAACAAAGACTCAATGAATCAAAGATATAAAGACATTCTTTGGCATCAAAGCTTTGCAATTATAAAGTCATGGAATGCCGTGAAGAACAATCAACAATCTCTCTTGCGCCAAAGACTCTCTCACTCAATACTTGCTTCAGACTTTTTCATACATCAATATATATTGAGAGATCTTGATACAATCTTCCTAAAAGTCTTGTAAGGATGTCAATCAAGATCACATTAGGATTAGGATAAAACAAAATAGGAAATGCTTTATAGTTAATCTCCTAAAGTAATAAGGATATATTAACTATCTTCCTATTTTGATTAGGATACAAAATATTATCCTGATCAAGAGAGAAAATTATCAAAATACTTCCTATAATAATTATCTAGAAACAGTAAAATAGGAATAAAATACTTTAATTACTTTTATCACAAGTTAACCAAAATTTGAACATGTGTATGACGTTAACATCAACAACAATAAAAATAATATTTAAATTATTTAATTAATAATAAAAGAATTTATTAAATTTATTAAATAAGTATTGAAAAAAAATATTTGAACCCAACCCCTGTCATTAAACCAACCCCCTTCCCTTTTCAACTCTCCGCCTTAACCCCAAACACTGCTGCCATCACCCACCACATTCCAGCCCCAAACACAACCTTTTGGTTGTATGGTACTTTCTCCTCCGGTTTTTGGAGAAAATCTCTCTTCGGTCTAAAAAATTTCCCTTCCCTCTCTCATTTTCTCGATAGCAAAAACAAAAACACCTCTACTTCACTTCTCCAGGAAATGCCATTTTCCCTACTTATTTTTCCTCTAATTTCACCTCCCATGAATCCTAATTTCCAAATAAATCAGATTTTCAATGGCATTCTTCGTGTCTTCCTCGAAAATTTTCACTAAAGTATTCTTTAACCAAAAGCCTAATTCCAGAAACCAGAAGAACCTTGTAAATCTCAGCAATAGTGAGAAAATTGGGGCTAGGGCTAGGGCTAGGGTTTAAGGTTTCTAGATTGGATGAAAATGTTAGGTTGATTAGACAATTTTCAACTCCGATAAAGCCGAGAAAAGAAGAAAAAGAGGAGCATAATTACTATGTTAACATGGGCTACGCGATTCAGAGTTTAAGAAAAGGGTTTCCAACGCTTTTTTACAAAGAACTAATTCTCTTTTCTATTCTACCGATGAATCTGTTCTCTTAGACAAAAGATTATAGCAGTTAATCTTCATCAACGCCATAGCTTCTGGCCTGAAACGATGAGGCTTATTCACTCCTCTAGTGGCTAGAGTCGATTTTCGAGCTGCCTTGGTAGCCAGCTACTTATGTGGCGCTTTTTCGAGAATGGAAGAGGGTTTGTTTGCTGGGAATCTAAGAGAAAATGTTGAAATGAAATTGACGAGGAAGCTTGTTTTGATGATACGGGTTTAGTTTGGTTAATAAATAATGAGGGTAGTTTGCTCAACTTGTGTAATATTTAGGGTAAATTAGTCAAGAAATGGGTGGATGTAAGGCTATTTTGGTCAAATAGAGCACCTTATATTTTCTCATCTCTATTTTACCTATTAAGTTAATGCCAAAAACTGATTTTAAGGGATAATTTGTAATATCTAATCTCTGAAGGGGAATTTTTTTTAATAAACCTCAGGGGAAAAATGTAATATCTCTTTTTTTCTATAAAGATATAGATAGAAAAAAATAAATAAATGTTCTTGGGTTTGCATACAAGAATGTCCATATCATGTAAGGATTTTTAGAAGAAGAGAGGATTGTTGTTGGATTAGAGAAGACCGGATAAAAGTTTATTTTTATACAAATTGAAATAAAGAAGGGTGAGATTGTCAAAAAAATTATAAAATAAAAAAAAAGTGGAGGCTTAGAACTTCGAAATTCGAAATTAACGAGGACTAAATAGAACTATTCAAACTAAAAAGATAATAAAATGTACAATCCTTAACACATAAAGATAACCCATTAGGGAAGGATCGTGCGATCAAAGATTTATATACTTTTTGTCATTTTAAATCTTAGTGCCCAGTGCCACACTGCTAACTTAGATTAAATTAATAAACAATTAGAAAAATTAAAAATTTTGTTACTATCGATGATCGTTCAATCATCATACACAACAACTTATATGGTGAGCATTCGACGACATTTATAAGAACATTTTTACACCATCTACAGGACTACTTAATTAACCTAGGAATACGAATAGGCATTCGATTATTGAAGATCAAGAAAGATGCGCCTTTCTCAATCTCCTATGGAAATATGTTGATTAGTTTCCAAAATAACTTACATGACCTTATAGATCGTCAAATGTAATCATTTTGGTACCCACGATGTTATCAAACTCAAATACATTACACTACAAAATTTCCCATGCTTTCAAATTTTTTATTATTTAATTTAAATAAATTAAGTGAATAAAATAATTGAATTTAATCAATATTAATAAGTATTTAATTTTAATTTTAATTTTTTAAAAAATTAAATGAATTATAATGTTTATTTTATTATAACATTAAATTATTGTGGATAATTTAAAAAATTGTTTATAAATATATTATATAATCTATTATAAGGGTCAATATATCAAAATGAAGATAAGTGGCACACTTGTCACTTTTTTAGATATATGGAAAAAAAAATTCAAACGTACCATTATGATATTTCAATTAAATGCTATTAGAGTTTTAATTGACATAATAAGCGCCCCCTTAGTTACCTACCTTTTAATAATTCCGCCGTTCTTTTCCCTACTCTTTAAATTGGCATAGTAATTATTACAGATGCTAAGCCAGCAGAGCCACTAGACTTGACAGTTCAAATTTGTAACAAGGTGATCAGTAACGTATATAAGAAATACTGCACGTTGAAACTTTAATACAAATTCTTATATACTAAATTCTCCTTTAGGACCCCTTGTCTCGGATTGTTCTTCAATTATTGGACTTTTCCTGAAACCCAAAATGATCCAAGTCCTTTGGTTGTGATTCTTTATTAAAAGTTGCCTAGTTTCATTCTTTTGACCCTACTACTCTTCCTCCTCTTACTGTTCTCACTTTGCCTGTCTCCAGTTAACATGACTCTACATATAGTGAAGCCAGGAGAAGAAGCTTGGAAATTTCCAAGAGGTTCATAGACATTTTCCTACAAGAACCAAATCCGAACCGAATTAGGAAATAGAAATAAGCACATCTTTCTCCAACATGATTAAACTTCTTCAAAGTGCTCCCTTTCCTCTCCTACTTCATACCCTCTAGGAATTGTGCTCAAACTGTTTACTTGTCCGACGGATGATGCAACCCCTGCTTACTTGCCCTAATGGCACCGATTATAAGATTGTGGTCTGCTTCTAATTAAAAACTAAGTCACGGTACTTAGAAATAGTGGTGTTTTTTAAAACCTAAAAAAAAAAAAAAAAATCGTTCTTTCTTTCAATTTTATGTTGAAAAGCTTCTCTTGAATGTATCACATAATAAATGTTAATTGGTCAAAGGCCAGCGAAGCTGTGACAATTATGTGTTTTTCACTTTTTATTTATTTGGGTAGATTTGTGGGGGCTGTGGCCTCCTTTGTCTGGACTCATAATATTGGATCAATGACCAAAAATGTAGGAGCTGGGTCGAATTTGATGGTTGGGACGCCCGTGATGAAAAATAACTTGAAAATAACAATAATAATAAGTAAAAGGAGGTTAAACTGAGACTAATATGAGTACAAGGAATTAGTGCCTCGCCAGCTAACCACATTGCTTCGCCCCTGATTGGACGACAGATTCGAAACGTTATTGATGATTATTACAACTAAATTGCATCTTAGACATGCACACTTCTATTGCTCTTTTTGTAATTGAGATATAGATGCTAAACTAGCAGAAGCCTGGAGGCTTAGACATTTTAAATTTTGTAACAAGGTGATCACTAATATAAGAAATTTCTAATACAAATTCTTATATAAAAAATTCTCCTTCGGACTTACTTGTCTCCGCTGATTGCGCTTCAATTGTTGGATTCATATTTTCTTGTACCACACAAATGCCCAAGTCCTCTGGCTGTTTTTTAATTATTTTTTTTTTAACGCCTATTTCCATGAGTTTGACCCGACTAGTCTCCCAATCCCTGCTTCGCTTGCTTCCACTCTGTTTCTGTCATTGGTCTCTACGTTAACTTGAATTCTAAATAAAGTAAAGCCAGTACAAGCATAGATGGAGCTTGGAAATTTCTAAGAGGTTCATAGACATTTCCTAACCAGAACAAACTCAAAACAAAATTAGGGAGAGTTAAGCCCATCTCTCTGCAAACATAAGCTTCTTCAAGAAAATGCTCTCTTTCTTGTCCATACTTAATACCCTTTATTTCAGCTTTCTATTTGCCTCCATTCATGCAGCCAATTTCGTCATACAAAACAATTGTCCCTAAAAGGTGGTCAGCGGCCGTCCCGGGTAAGTCCGCAAAATTTGAGCAAGGACAAACAATTAAGTTTCGATCAACAATCTGAAGGAAGCGGCCGTATATGGGGTAGAACTAATTGCAACTTCGGCGCAAATGGAACCGGCAAATGTGAGAGCGGAGACTGTGATGGCCTTCTCGACCGTGTTACGAATGGAACACCTGATGCCCCGTCCCCGTAGCACAATACACGTTAGGCGGCACGATGGATAATTTTTCTATCTCTCTAGTTGGGTGGTTCAACGTTCCTACGGAATTTAAAGCAACATCTGATGGGTGCACCAAAGGGAGTGTGCGGCTGACATCAACAGTCTGTGCCCATCTGAGTTGAGGGACTCTGGTGGGTGTAATCATCATCTATGTACAGTTTTCAACGATGATCAGTTTTGTTGTTTTAGGGGTGGTGCGAAATGTAGCTCTACTGCTTACTCCAAGTTTTTCAAGGATTTGGTCCCAAACGTTTACACCTACGCCAATGACGATGCGGAAACCAGTCTTTTTTCTTGTCCTGCTGGCACAGACTATAAGGTTGTGTTTTGCCCTTCATACCCTTCGATCGGTACGTGATACTTCGCTATTAACTTATTTTTGTTATTGTTATCTTGTTAATTTTAAAACTCCTGTAAAATTCATTTTCAACTTTCATTTTCTTGAGATAATTAAGGGCAATGGAGATTAATCTCTAGACTTTTCAAAGAGCACGCAGAGACAAATAGTTCTACAATAATTTAAATGATCCAAGTTAATGGATGCATGTGGAAGACTTTTCTTTCTCTGCGTCGTGTCATGGTAATTGACCTCTATCCTGTGGAAAATTCGGTGCTTTTTCGTCCATAAAAGGCACTAAGAATTTATGTTGTTGTCAAAGTTCACATTTTCTCTTAAGACACAGCTCACATATTTTTCTCCTTTCACCTTGGCAAATTAGTTCCCTTCATCTCTCAAGAAACCTTTCATGGTAACTTCCATAATGTTTCTTGTCACACCCCGTACCCAATGGATCCAGAATGGAACAACAATATTCATTCAAGACAATCTTAAAGAAAACTATTAAATTAAAAGTTCCTAAAAATCCAAATTCTATATACTGTCCAACTACAATATACAACCACATCTTAACACAGCTTATAAGAAATCAACCTATTTACTTGCACCGAAAATAATAATATTTTAGCGAATCAGAGATTGCCAAGGGAACACGGTCGTCGCTATGCCAAAATCCTCCCATAATCTTTAACTTGTGGATAACCTGAGGTGGACAACAGACTAGTGAGTATAAAACTCAGTACGCAACTAGAATTAATAAAAATTGGTATAACACACAGAATGAAACAATTAATGATGATAACCAAATCAGACTGAATATGGTTACTATTCAATGCTTATTCTATAAGTCACCAATTACTTGTCTTAGAAGTCGAAAAATAGTACACACTATGCATAGTTCACACTGCAGCGTAAAGGAATCCACGCAACAGCGCCATGTTTCTGGTTCATGGCCATTTTCAAATTCCAACTTGGTGCTCCTGCGCCATATGTGTTGCACTCCGGTGCCAACTTGCCTAGGGATAGCAAAAATAACCAGATAGTCCGGGTACCCGGATTTTACCCGGATTTTCCCAGGACAAATTTCTCCGGATTTGCGGGGTTCAAGTGCGGGGACGGGTAAAAAATTTAAATTTACATCCCGGTGCAGTATACACGCTCCCCGCCCTCACTCGTACCGGAAAATATGTTACATTTTAAAAAATTAAAATTATTTATATAATAATGTCTTATAATATTTATAATATTATTGTCATGTTTTAAAAATTTTATCACAAGTCTCAACTCACGCCTCTCTCAATCTCTCAACCAGCTAGCCTCCGATTGTCATTTTGTCGCTACGGCCTCCTCTTCCTCTCACTGGTCATGCCTCTCAGCCTCCAATCGTCGTTCTGTAGCCGCGACCACGTGGTCCGCTAGCTGGTCACGCCTCTCAGCCTCTGATCGTTGTTCTCTCACTGCAGCCAACTCATCCTCTGGCTGGTCACTCCTCTCAACCTCCAGTCGTCGTTCTTTCCCTGCGGCCACCTCGTCCTTTCGCTGGTCAAGACTCTTAGCCTCTGAACGCGCTTCCGTCCTTTGCCATCACTGCAGCTAGTCGGCCACCTCGTCCTCTCGCTCTTGCTGGTCAACTACCGGCCCACCGCCAGACAGATCAGCGCTTAGATTTGCAGGTTAGCCTGTTGATTCTAGCTCATCAGAGAGAATCCGCGTTGAGTTTGGAATTTAAGAAAGATTAACTGATTGAATTTAGTGTCGCTTTTTTACCATCTTTGTGGCATATTGACTTGTTGGTTTTATTTACTTTTGATAAAGACTATGAAATTTGATCTTGGAAACCAAAGCCCAAATCAACAATAGCATATCACAGTCTTCTTTTAGTCCCAATAAACCTCGAATTTGAGTCCTAAATTGTAAAGTACAGTCTCTTTTGATGAATCCAATATTTTATGTTTTATAGTTTTTTATTTTTGTTTCTTTTTTATTTTTGATTTCTAGAGGAGGAGGGAAGTTAGTAAGTAGGACAGTCATGTAGTTACGATTAATGGAATGAGGGCAATTAAGTCATTTAGTGGGGTTGAGGGTCACTGCACACAAAGTTGTAGGGGGAGGGTCATTTTTCAAGAGGCTTTTAAAATAAGGGCATTTCTTGAATTTTTTGGGAAAAAAATATCAAATATACAAGACAAACCGAGAGGAAGAAAAACTAATAGAGCTAGAGAGAGCGAGAGAGAGTTGAATTAATTTACTTGTCTTCAAACAAGGAGAAATCAAGAGGTGCACATGGAAAGGATTAGGAAAGGTGGAGTGGAAATTTTATAATATAAGGTACAGAAGTGTTTGTGTTTAAGTGGAGAAAGAAAAAAGAAAGAAAAACAAGGAAAATGAGGGCAGTCGAGATTAAGAGAAAGGTAAAGAGAAAAAGAAGCAGAAAAAAGAAGGATGTGCTTTTTACATATCGTGTTTTATGACAATTGATTTTTAAATAGGGAAATTGTAACTTTCTTATTTTGGTGATTAGTTTTGTTTAAATTAATTTTTCTACTAGATTATTTGATTTATATTATAGGGAGAAATTCAATTGAAGATCATTTAGCTGACCTTAAAGCTAACCAAGATTAATCCCTAATTTTGTGAGTGGAAGTTTTACTAAAATTAATTTATTTTAAGCTAAATTCTTTATATTTATTTGTTTTATGTTTTAGTATAACAAATTTAATTTATTAATGATTTTAAGAAATAGAATTTATTTTTATGATGATGGGTTAAATTAAAGAGAAGAAAATTCAATTACTTTGTTTTGAGCCAAAATTCATGAAAACTGTGAAATTTGTGGAAAAGTACATAAAGAATTGTGAATTTATGAAGAATTATATTATTTATTAATTTTTGAATCAATTGCAAAGATTATGGGAAAATTTATATGATGTGAGAATTTTCATTCATTATGGGATTTAGTAAAATTAGTTGTTTCAAAGAAAAATAATCACCATATAAGTGACCTTCCTTATTATTTTTGGATCATCTCCCTATGCTTGTGTGTGATCTATCCACCAGACATGACAGATTCCTCATGGGTATTTATTGGGTGTAGATTTTATTAATGATTTTTTTTATTATTTGAAATATGGAAATTATTCTTGAGTTAAAACTAATATTATTATTTTTATGATATTTCAATTGAAAAAATCATTTAGTGATTATGTTTATCGTACATAAAATATTCATGAAATTTATGATGTTTTACATGATTTCAAATTATTTATGAATTTGCTAAAAAGATTCCACTCACTGGGTCTTTAGCTAACCCCTTTTTCCTACTTTTTCGATTTTTTTTCCCCACGTAAGTTGTTGCTAGATTAGACTGTGCATCTCCTTGTGCATAGAAATGGCCACACGACTATAATCATATCTTGGTATTTTGTTCACATGTATATATTTATAGTTTTTGAATGTTATATTAAAATAGGACAAACTGAATTCCATCACAAAATATGTGTTGTGGTTACGTTGAGTTGAAACAAGGATTTTCAGAAGCAGTTGGTTTGAAATAACGTTGTGAATATTATAAGTGTTTTTCTAATAAATTGCAGGTTGTCATAAATCCGAAAATAAAGGAAACTTTGTCAAATTTTTCACCATTTCTTTACTTACTTATATAGAAAAATACATGCTAAATATCTTAATAAAGATTTTGAAATGCTTTCTTTTGTTTAAAAAATATTCTTAATAAATTTAGTATTTTGTGTAAGTTTAATTTTAATGAGACTTTTCTCAATTATCATTTTCATAGAAGCTTAGAATTACATTAACAAGGAGAATTGGGTTGGGTTGGTGTTAATTTCCACTTGATACACACAGAAGAGAGCCCCATCACAGTCACCGCTCTCACGTTTGTCGATTACCGATTTCATCGAAGTTGCAATCGGAGAGATGATTGAACTTGAAGGGTGTTTGAGTTAAATTCCACATGAATGTTCAGCCAATTAACCCTAAGATTTCAAAATATATACTACATGTCATTAATTTGGAACCATTTAATATGTATTTTGCTGAGGTGACGAGGGCCATCAGGTACATCAGTTGATATATAGTTGAAAAGGCTACCAAACCTTTGGTATAGGTTCAAATCTTACCAGACAGTTTATTTCCACTTCTATATAATATTATTTTGTCTGTCTCCGCTCTCACATTGGTATTTGCTAGTCCTGTTTTTGTATTAAAGCTGCAATTAGTTCAAGCCCATACGCCGTCACCTTCATAATTTTAGATGCAGTCTATAGGAATTTAGCTGTAGAGACTCTGTAATTCTATACCTCCAATTTGCCCGAGGGTGGCAATTGTAACTTCTAAGACATCTAAATGAATGGATAATTCTACTTTGGTTTAGGCCTAAATACCTAAGCATGCACGAAAAGTCTTCTAGTGGCGAAGGTCATATACACTATAATCAAAGAGCGCTCACTATAAGGCAACTGAGAAAAAAAGGATTATGTATATCAAAGGTGTTAGTTGAAGGAATCAGACGTAAAATAACCTGAAATTAGTGAATAAGACTGTACAGTGTTTAGTGTAAAAGAGCATCAAGTATTGAGGACTAGAAGACTCCTCATTAACACTTTGATGGGGTAAAAAAAAAAATGTTTGCATCAATCATCCAGGACCTGCTGTTTCAAAAATAGTAGTTTTTGCCCTCTGAGGTTTGTCGGTTAACGGAAAAGCTAACTGAAGCTAAGTGAAAAAGATAAATCAGTAATCTCACGTTATTAGGGATGGTAATTTTTGACATGACACGCGAACACAACTTGACACGATACGAGTTTATGCAGTTTTGGATTTTGGCATATTCATGTTCGTGTCGTGTTCGTATCGAAGATGTCAACCCGTTTAATAATCGTGTCGTATTTGGGTTGAGAGTCTTCAACACGCGAACACAATTATGACACGAACACGTTTATGACATGAGTAACACGAATAACACGAATACATAATATACACGATTGACACGATAATACGATTAACACGAATAATGACACGATAACACGATTAACACGAATATTGACACGATTACAAAATAATATTAAATTTAAAAAGACTAAACTTAAGATTATAGTTTTAGAAATTTTAGTCCATTCATGTATCCAAATTTTAAAACCTAATAAATTTTAAAACTTAAGATATTTTGTCATTTAACAAAAATTAGAAACCTAATTCTCTAACGTGTCATAATCGTGTTAACGGATCATAATAGTGTAAACGTGTCTTAATCGTGTTAGAAGGGTCATGTTTGTGTTTAACACGAGCACGATCTGTTTATTATTCGTGTTAGCGTGTCGTTTCTTCTTACCCATTTAATAATCGTGTCGTGTTCGTGTTGAGTCTTAATGACACAAATAATAAACAGGTCGTGTTCATGTCGTGTCAATTTTCATCATGTCACAACTCAACAAGACACTAACACGACCCGCGAACACGAATTGTCACCCCTACACATTATGTCAAAATTTAGAATTAAAAAATAATCTACATTTGAAACACAAACCTCCGAGAACACAGAGTTCTAACTCATGATCCAATAAGAATCATCCTATTAAAATACAATACTAATTTCAATACATTTTTATTCTAAAATACTATTCAATCAATTAAATTAATCAAAAATTAATTGAAACTAAAAAACAATTTCATCTTGATCAACACTTCTAGAACCTTTCAACATTTCTTAACCAACAATGCCAGCTTCACCATTGCTTCGCCCACACTGTCAGAACCTGTCACCATTACAAACCCTTCCCAGTGACATAACTATTGCAGCAACCAGCAATCAACTACACAAAAAATTAATCCAGCAAGCAAAAACCCGCCCATCGAATACCCAGCAAGGAACCAGGATGCTTCTTTTTCCTGTCTAATTGGAAGCAAACCTTTAAAATTAAACACAAGCAGGCTTTAAGACCACGAGATGACATAAGGACAGGAAGCAAAAGCTGTTAATTTAGTTTAGTCAAGAAGGAAAGTGGCGAAAATATTACTGAATAATTCTACAGCTATTAGTTTAAATTCTTTGACTATAACATGACACCTGATCAGATACTAAATTTCTACTTAACATGCATTTGAATGAATTATCCCACAAAGACTGGCACCAGGGAGTTCAGAATCCGAAGATCTTGACACATGAAGTAGATAGAAATGTAAAACCAGTGAAAAACATGATATATGGTACTCATCCATGTATATACAGAAAATGTTACATCGTAGTACAAGTCATTTTACAAATTTTTGGTATGATTCACTCATTCAAATATGTTTGGGAAAATTAGAGGAAAAAATAAGGTAATTCAGATCAAGCAACCACACAAAAAATCAATCCAGTGTTGTCAGTAACAAGGAGAACGTCGGTGGGAAGTTGACGTCCAGTGACAGTAGACTCGCGATGACGGAGGGGACGATGGTTGATGGTGGAAACGGTTCGGGTTTATGGGTTTTGAAGGGTTTCCGATGGGTCTTGGGGGTTGGTGTTGAAGGAAAATTGTAGGAGAGGTCTTGATCTATGGACTGGTGGCGGGGTAAGATACCACAGGCCGGAGACCGGCGGCTAATAGTAACCGTGGTGGCCAATGAAGAGAGAGATGACAGGGGAAGAAGAAGAGTTTAGGAGTGAGAGAGAGAGAGGAGTTTTATATATTTAATTATCATAATAAATATTTTAAATAATAATTTAATAAATAAGAATATATGAGTGAAGGGTATTTAAGTCATTTTATATTTTAAGCTAAGATTATGATTGTATCTCTAACTCTGTCAGTTTTTTTTTTTTTAAATAATAGACTAACCTAAGGGGTGAGAAGCTATTTCCGAACAGTAGGTCTTGAATTATCAAGAGAGAAAGACTTGGATACATCCGCTGCAATGCAGCGGATGCAACCAAAGAGCGCCACATAGGCACCACGTAAGGGTGACAGGCCTATATGGCGCATGTTGGGCCGTCCGCTGCAGTGCAGCGGATGTACCCAAGAGCTTCTCTTATCAAGAACATGCATGAAGGCAAAGAATCCAGCTGCTAGCTGGGCAGCTGCCAATTATTTGTTTAAGAGAAGTCTTTTAATTAGTAGATTGCTAATTCTCTGACACAATTGAAAGAACGAATTATCGATCAAAAGGAAGCAATAAAAATAAATCTTCATGCCCTGCTCTCTCTCCAACAGCTAAGAAAACAAGAAAAAGAAAGAAATTGGTTAATTGCTTGGTGGGCAGAACACAACCTCATAATCAGTGCCAGTCAGTGACGGAGTTAGAAACTTTTATAAGAGGGGGCAACATAATTAAATAAAAATTTAACTAAAAAATAATTATATAAATTCATAAATGTATTCAATAATTTACAATTGTGTAATATTAAACAATTTTTATTTTAAGAATTTGTTGTAAGATAGTGTCATTATGTTGCAGCTCATTATTTAATATTGGTTATCAATTATAATTTTTCATATATGATGTTATAGCTAATCATTTAAAAATTTTTAATTGAAATATCAATTCTAAATATAAAATTATAAATTGATAAGCACTATAGCTGATATCTTGTATCATCTTTTATTTATAATTAATAAATATATTTAATAATTTAATAATTATATAATATAGACTAATTTTAATAATGAACAAGAGAGGAATTAGTAATATGAGAGAGAGAGAGTAGATAAAGAACATAATATAATGAATTTAGATTCAAAGACTTGTAAGGAAGGATATAATAATCATATACATGATAGTTGATTAATGACTAAATAAAAAAAAACTAATAAATAAAATTAGAAGTTTTTATGGACTCGGGAGGGGCAACTGCCCCTGCCTCTGCTGTGCCTTAGCTAGCTCCGTCCCTGGTGCCAGTAGCACAAGTAAACAAACTGGTTGCATCGTCTATTGGGTAGGTGTAAACGCTTGAGCACAAATCTTTGAAAAACTTGGAGTAGGCCGTAGGACCACAATTGCTAGCAGAACGGCAGCAGAACTGTTTAGTTGTCGAAAACTGTACCCAATGATTATAGCCTCCAAGGTCCCTCAACTTAGTCGGGCACAAACGGTTTACATAAGCCGTACACCTGATCGCTTTGTTGCACGCAGTAGATGTTGATCTGAATTTCATAGGTACGTTGAACCCATCAATCAAAGAAATATCAAAGAATCCATGTTGAGGTTCGAATTGGATCGGCTAAATTGGTGTTCTGTTAAGGGTGTAAGGGGCCTTACCATATGACACACTGAAGAGCCCCATTACAGTCTCCACTCTCACAGCTGCCAAATCCATTTCCATTAAAGTTGCAGTTAGTTCGGCCCCATATGCGGCCTCTTTCGTTAAAGTTAGGATCCGTGTTGACAAGCCAGAATTGGCCCTGGCGTAGTTCCCTGTCTCCACCAGGCACGGCCGCTGCCCAAACGGCGTAGGTGCAATTGTTTTGTATACGGAAATTGGCTGCACTGATGTGGCTGAGACTGAAAATGATGCTTAACCAAAAGATGTGAAGAATGTAAGAGCAACAAGAAAAGAAGCTCACGTTAGAGAACGAAAAGAAAGCCTCAACTCAGCGTATGACATAAAGTAGAAAACAGGGTATGATGATTGTTTAAATATGCCCATAAACCTCCAGGAAATTTCCCAGATGATGTTTAGTTACAAGGCGCCCAAGCGATGTAGAGACTGGTCAAACTAATGGAACTGGGCCAGCCGGCTTGGCCCTCAAAATTTTATTTTTTTACGGTATTATTATTCAAGTCCCGCTAAATCTCTTTCTAAGGTCGTATTTTGTGTATATATATTACGTATTATCAACACCATCCCTTTTTTTTAATTTACTTTTCACCTCCCGTGTTTTTCTCCTTTCACATTTTTTTTTCTTTTGTTTCTCCACGAAACACATTTCTTGCTTTGTAGAACCATTTTTTATTTCTAAAATACTATATAGGGTTACGTTTCGAAGTTTGGGATATCTTTGTGATGTAGCATGATTTATTTTATTATGATTTATTTTATTGTCAGGCCTTTTGAAGTTTGTGATATCTTTGTGATTTAGCATGACTTATTTTATTATCAAGATTATTATAGTCTTTTAGTTTTTATTTAATTTGAGAAATTATTAATTTAGGGATTTTGATCAAAGAGAGATTTTAACTTATTCTAATTTGACTCAAATTCTCAATATGTCTTAGTTTGTATAAATATAAGTTTTCATTATTATTTTGTTAAACTTTATAAAGACATTATTTAGACATTGATTACTTGATATATTGAGAGATTATTAAAACATTATTTAGACATTGATTACTTGATATATTGAGAGATTATTAAGAGAAAAGCGTGTATTAGTTATTTGATTGCTTGAGTGAGTGATTATCGAGTATGCATTTGAATTTTGGTTTGTTCTTGTTATAGGTTCCCGTCACTTTGTAAACATGAAAAAGAAAAATATATGTTAGTCTTAATTTTGCTAGTAAACAACTAAATTTTAAAGAGGTTTTTTTTTATTTTGAATTTCTTTAGATGAGTAAAAGTTTAAGTTTGAGATTTGTTTGAATTTGAGAATAATTTAATATAAAAGTGGGATAAAAGCATATCCGGATTTGCAGTAAAAAAAAAAAAGATAGAAAATTTATTAGAGTTGTTTTTTGAGTTATTAATCTAATTAATTTGACTTTATCAGTCTACAATCAAGCTGAAGTTGGATAGGTTGGAGACAGAAGACGACATCCTGGAAGATTATTCAAGTATATATAAAGAAAATTTCAACGTTGTTTAGCTAATGCCCAGATTTTCACTTGTAAGAGGTTTGTTGGTGGCGACCAAAACATTGTGAATTGCTTGACTCCCATCGCTTTGTATTTCTAAGTAAGTTGGGATGCTTATTTTAATGTATTGAAAGTGAAACAAAAAAACATTTGCAAGCTTTTCTTTTCTTTTAAAATTACGATTTTTTTTTAGCTTATGTAAACTCTTATTTAACAGATTTAAAGGAAGAAGAAAGGTAATAAGTTTTTATATTTTTAGATGAATTTGTTAAAATTTAGATACTTAAATGAGGGTAGTTCCGATATTATTAAATTATAATTTAAAAAGGGGCTAAAAAAAAATTTTTGAAGGGTTTGAATAAAATAATCTTTTTATGGCTTGTTAATAGGGTCAACTATACGGGTAAGGATTAATTAAGAGTCATAATAAATAACCCCTATCTTACTGCTAAACAGTCCCCTTTTCAATTTTGACGAGGGTAAAATTATAATGCGAAAAACTAACAAAAAATCAACACAATACATGCTTGATAAGAAAATCAACAATAATAGTTGTTGCTCACTAATTTTTAAACTTAATTTTATTGTGCTTGAGATGAAATTCATTATTTTGAATTCTGTAGCTTATGAGATCATGGCTGTTGAGTTTTGCAGCGTATAGAAGTTACGAATAATATAACAGAAAACCGTAATATAAATTGAAACAGGATTTTTACGTGGTTCGGTTATAACCAACCTACATCCACGGACAACAAAAGTTGCAATCCACTATGTTGTTTGTGTTTACACTCGACTTAGGATTCTTTACAGCGATAGACACTCGCTCACTCACTAACCTAATCTATATAAACTTGATCAACCCCGATCATAATCATAGTCCTTCACACACTCTTCTGATGTTGCTCTTTTTCTGCCACGATTATCTTAACAACACGCTGTTAAGAATAACATAACACCCGTAACTGCTACAGACCCGTAACTAGTATAGACACATGTGATTACTCAACTCTCTTAAGCTCACACGATCTATAACAATTAACCAAAGCCTAAAGCTTTATACATGACATAAGAAACAAATAAAAAACGCACTCAAACTTGCTCTTTAATTGCTCTCTCTCAATTTGCGTTGAATGCCTTGAATTAATTTCACTAAAAGCTATGAAGATAGCTTTATATAGTATTTGATATTATTTGCAATCCTTGTCAAGATCCTGTAGAATCTCGATAAAACTCATAAGGAAAGTTTGGATAATAATCAAACATTATAGGAAGTGATAATATACTTCTCCTACGTAAACTAGAATACTTAAATATCCTAATCTAATAAGGGATAATTAATGCAAATATAAACTTCCTGTTTCAACTAGGATACCAAATCCAAACTTATTCCTATTTAACTAGGATACCATGTCAAAACTTATCTTATTTTAATTAAAATCTCCTAATACAAAACATCTATATAAAATAAATGAGATTAGGAAAATATCTATATTTAATATTTTTATCACATGATGACAAATCACTCATGTGCAATGCACATGCACTTCTAGAACCAACAATCTCCCCCTGCACTTCTAGAACCAACAATCTCCCCCTTTGGCATCTTGTGATGAAAACATTTAAATGTTAAAAAATGCATGAGGACATGTAATGCAACTAAAATGAAACACTTAAACAAAAACTATAATGACGACCTATAAAAAACAAAGAAACAACCAAATAACACCAGAAACATCCATACTTCTCCCCCTTCTTTTCTGAACAAGTGCCAAAGTATAAAAGAAAAATCAAAATGATAAACAAAACTCCCCCTGACTGAATGTTCAACTTTTTAAATTATGCATAAATTTAAAAAAAAAAAGAAACTAATTAAATCAAGTACTCCTGTAACTGAACAAACTCCCCCTCAAATCAACTTTGCTAACCTGGAACTTTTTGATACGTCAAAATACACTTAAGAGGATCAAGCTGAGTCAAACATATAGCTCTAATCGTAAGTTATAAAAATCATAACTGAAAACAGTCGAAATTCACATAACAAAAATATCTGGACATCATAAAATCTTTTATAATGAAGCCTGTATCAGAGCTATAGATAAACATAAATAATTTTTCATTATTTTATCATTTAATTCAATTGAGTGGTCAATTTAAACATGCTTCTTACACACACAAAAGTTAATCTCATTGTGAATTTTCTAAATGAATATAGTAGCTTTCACACATGTATAAAGGAAGCCCTTTTTCATTTGAGTGGGTGACCTCAACATATTTCCAAGATACATTGAAGTTACTCTTAATTGATGGCTTTCACACATCATATACTGGTAGCCCTCTCTATATTTGACATGAAATTACCAGCAAATTTATACCAATAAAAAAGCTCAAGCATGCTTTAATTATAAATAGACTAATGATGCTACAGATATAAACAACATAACTGAACACTGTTATAATTCAAGTAACTGCCAAGTGCCAATGTTTTTTCTCAGTTTTTCAAATCTCAGTGCATCTTAGTGCTTTATATGAACAAGTCAACTAGATGATTCTCAGATGAAACATACTTAGTGCAGATAATCTTTGACTCACTAAGTTTCTAAACAACACGTTTTGTCATCACTTGTCTGACTGAAAATTTTCAAACACTTTTCATTTTCTGTCACATGTTTAAAACAAGCACAATCATTAATTGAAGAAACATTAAGTGCAACAACTTTGTAGTGAGTTTCATGTTTCTTAACCCAAACCTGTCGTGTCTTATGTAACTGTCTAAACTGATTTGCCTTTTTCTTTAAAAAATTTTACAATTTATAGCACCTAGGTCTAATGTGACCTTTAACACCACAAAAATAGCAAGTAAGAACAAATTTTCTTACCTTTTCTGGATTTGAAATGAAAGAACTCATTAGGGAAGCAAAACTAGTCATATCTTTAAAGCTTGAGTTAGAAGTGTTACCGGAATTTGAAGCTTTAACAAACACTGTCTTTGATGTTGAAGCATCATTCTTTTCATCATACCCCAGCCAATGTTTGATGGAGTTATCACGGCTTAAACTCAGAATTTGATCAAGCTTTGCTGAGCCTATCTTGAGTTGATTAATGCACTTGTTTGCCTCATCCAATTTTGCAGTAATTTTCTGGGTACATTCTGTCTTGTCTGTCACAACAGCTTCTAGTTTTATGATTTTTTCATCTGTAGATGCTATTTCGCTCTTGAGCACTTCTTGTTCATTCTGAAGAGTTTTGATCTGTACTTTCTGCTTCTCCCACATCTCACAAAGTGTATTATACGCCTCATGAAGTTCTCCATAGTATTCAGCATCCTTCTCAGCATCCGACTCCTCAATGTCTGATCTGTTCTATTCTGTTACGTTCGACACAACAGCTTCAATTATATCAGACATAATTGTTTGCTTTCTATCTAAAATAGTCTCATTGAATGCTAAATAATTGTTGGAGTTGTCTTCATCTGTTTCTGAGTCATCATCAATCCATGTTGCACACAAACTCCTTTTCTTCTTATAATTAGGACACCCAATTTGAATGTGCCCAAATCCCTTGCATTCATAACATTGAATACCTTTTCTCTCAAGCTTCTCTTATTTTTTCTTTGCCGGTTCTTTACGAAATTTTTTACCATCAAAGTTCTCAGAATTTTTCTTCTTGAGATTTTTATTCATATATTTGACAAAATTCTTTGTCAAATGAGCAAGTTCATCATCGGAATCATCAAGATTGCTATCACTTTTTCTTCTTTTTCTAAAGAAGTAACAAAGGCAACACTCTTTTCCCTCCTTATTGTCTTTAAACCCATCTTATATGCTTGAAAAGACCTAATCAATTTATCAACTCGCAACGATTTCACATTATTGCTTTCTTCGATAGCTGTGACCTTAGGCTGAAATTTTTTTGGTAAAGATCTAAATATCTTGCCAACAATTTTAGCCTCAGTATATTCCTCACCAAGCATATAAGCAGAGTTAGTAATTTTACAAAGTCTAGTATGAAATTCACTAATGGTTTCTTCTTTATGCATAACTAAGTTTTCAAATTTAGAAGTGAAAGTAAGCAACTTAGATTCTTTAACCCTTTGAGTACCTTCATTCTTTACCTCAAGGATATCTCAAGCTTCTTTTGCAATGGTGCACTTTGAAATTAATTTGAACTGTTGAAGGTTGACAGCATTAAAAATAGCATTGATGCCTTTGGAATTCCATCTAACTAATTGATATTCTGCTTCGTTCCACTCATTATGTGGTTTCTCAATCTGTTGCCCAGCGTCATTGGCTTTTGTTGGGGGTGTCCAGCCATGAACAATGTTTGTCCACACTCTTTCATCAATTGATTTAATGAAAGCCCTCATCTTAACTTTCAATAAGCATAGTTTACATCTTCAAGTAATGATGGTTGAGTGACCGATCCTCCTGCCCGAAATCCTTCCATACCTACAAAAAATATGATCTACACTAGTATGTCAGTGTACCTGCTCTGATACCAATTGTTGGGTTTTGCAGTGTATGGAAGTTACAAATAATATAACAGAAAACCGTAATGTAAATCCGAACAGGATTTTTACATGGTTCGGTTATAACCAACCTACATCCACGAGCAATAAGAGTTGTAATCTACTATGTTGTATGTGTTTACACTCGACTTACAACTCTTTACAGTGGTAGACACCTGCTCACTTACTAACCTAATCTATGTAAACTTGATCAACCTCGATCATAACCATAGTCCTTCACACACTCTTCTAATGCTGCTCTTTTTCTGTCACGATTATCTTAACAACACGCTGTTAAGAATAACATAACACTCGTAACTGCTACAGAGCCGTAACTAGTATAGACACATGTGATTACTCAGCTCCATTAAGCTCACATGATCTATAACAATTAATCAAAGCCTAAAGCCTTATACAAGACATAAGAAAAACAAAAAACGCACACAAACTTGCTCTTTGATTGCTCTCTCTCAATTTGCGTTGAATGCCTTGAATTAATTTCACCAAAAGCTATAAAGATAGCTTTATATAGTATTTGATATTAATTGCAATCCTTGTCAAGATCCTATAGAATCTCAATAAAACTCATAAGGAAAGTTTGGATAACAATCAAACATTATAGGAAGTGATAATATACTTCTCCTAAGTAAACTAGAATACTTAAATAATATCTTAATCTAATAAGGGATAATTAATGCAAATATAAACTTCCTATTTCAACTAGGATACCAAATCCAAACTTATTCCTATTTAACTAGAATACCATATCAAAACTTATCTTATTTTAATTAAAATTCTCCTAATACAAATATCTATATAAAATAAATTAGATTAGGAAAATATCCATATTTAATGTTTTTATCACATGATGACAAATCACACATATGCAATGCACATACACTTCTAGAACCAACAATGGCAATGTTAGATAAAGAAGAAAATTATTCGTAGATTTTTCAGTGGTGGCAAAAAAGTAATGCACTGATAATAAAATAAAAAATTTAACCCCTCTTACCTAAACCATGTGCTTGTCCATGAATTATTAATGCTTCATCGAGAGAAATCAGAAGCGAAGACGTCGGGATTCAATAGTCATCAATCGAAAGAAAACTTTATTAAGTATTTGTTTTTGAATTTTGTATTTTTTTAAAGTACTAATAATATATGATTGATATTAAATTTTAATAAGACAAGTGATTGACATTGAAATTGAAGTGTATTAAAAAATAAGTAACATAGAAAATACTGTAGGGTGTGCATGGATATGGTATGGTATGATATCGTCATACTATCTCCTACCCTCCATAGGTCAGGTTTTGAATTTTTATACCATACGATACCATCCTTGAATATAATATCATACCACAACCCCGCATGGTAGGGTAAGGGCGGATATGGTATAATATTTTCAGATGGTTGACCAAATTGATCAAAATTTAGATAATGTTTTACCGTGTTTTTTTTAATGATTTTAAAGCTTTATCCATAACTTTTTTTTCCAAGATTTTGATACTTTGAATTCTTATTTTGACATTGTTTAATATTATGATTCATAAATTTTGTATTAAATAAAAAATCAAGCAATTACATATCCTTAACAATACAAATAATAAACTACATATTCCATAATAACATAAATAATCAAATAACAATATATATATAACAACACAAAAATATCAAGTAACTACATATTCTATAACAACACAAACACTCAAGCAATTAAATATCCATAACAACACAAATAATAAGTAATTACATATCTAAAATCCTTCCACAAAGTTCCAATCTTCAAGTCAAACATTTAAGTCTTACAAAGTTTCAACTTTCAATATAGTACAAATTTAAAAAAAAAATTATAATTCACTTAGAAAGATAATAAATATATTAAAATTTAAAAAGAATGAAAAAAGAAAGTTAGAAATGAATATTATTATTGAAATTACCTCAAACTTTCAATGGTTAGGGATTTAAGTTACTATCCTTTTCATTATATACTTTATCAAGGTATATAATACTCACACATACATATTATACATAACCAATTATATCATTACACGTGACATAATTTTTAATTTTTGAAAAGAGATATGGTATGATATGATATTTTTAGATTTTTCAAAACTACCCCTCATTATACCATACCATAGGAGATTTTCAAAATTTTTATCATACCACACCCTATAACAGGTATATCATGTTCAAGCGAGTGAGGGACACCAAAGATAATATTATAAATCACCCCTAATATTTAGCATAATATCATCTAAAAAAGCATCTTGGTATCGGTGTTACTTAAACCTTCAAGGCCTGTGTATTTTCATCATTTCGATCGAGTTAATTGTTTCCGTTGATTTTTTTTCAAACTAACAATGAAGGGCAAAACAGGAATTTTAAGTATATAACTACTACAATCAAATTTCAATAAATTACAATCAAAATCCAAAATATTAAAAGACACACACTCAGAAATCAATTGCAAATCAATGTAAAAAATAAAAAGAGGAAACTCAGGTCGTGGCCAACAACAAGAGAACAGCCAAACAACTCGACCACCATCCTTCTGCACAACTATCAATATCCGCGGTCAGCAACCATAAACAACAGCTGAAAAAAAAAAGGAAAAAAGCAATTAGAAAATTAGAAAGGAAAAAAATTAAAAGTAATCAATTTGAGTGGTGCAGTCTCTGTGAAACCAGGCATTATTCATTTTTCAAATCTTAAATCTTGAAGGCAAAACCCTTTTGGTGCTCAAATAAGCATCCTACAATTTTGTGGATTTTACCTTTGGCCCAAAACCTTTTGTAATCTTTAATCTTGTATTACAACCCATTTGGAACTTTCTTCAAACACCTTGTTTACACTTGCTTCTCCTTGACGAAGCTCCATTGCAATACTAAGTGCTAACACCACCACTGCAAACTACAAAGTTAACAAGATGCCATTCACAAAAGTATTCTCCTAGAATCAGTAACAACTCGATTCTCGATTTTGCTTAGAACGCATCTTTAATTAACCCAAAGTCGAGTCCTTTTCTTTGAAAATATGAGTTACTCGCCTCTAACAACACAACATCTGAGCTGCGATCAACAAACTACCCAACACCCACAGACCGGCCTCTCACCACGACGCACAAGCCAAGTCTAAATCGCAAACATCGCCCAGGCCTTGCAAACCAGCAACCCACATCCACCGAAAACTAACAACGTCCAACCACCATGTCTACAACAACAAGCTATATCCAAATAGCCCAAACACAACTTAACTTAGATCTCAAAATCGAGACCACTGCGTATCGTATCCTTACAAGTTTATTAGGATCAGGATTTCCCGAGACTTAGGCTTAGGTTTTGAATATTAGGGTCGGGATTTGAGAAATATAACTTTGAAATTAAGATTAATTTAGTTAATATATATTAATTATATAATAATAAGGTTAAAAAGGTCTTCTTGAACTTTCTTTTGTGGAAATGTAATCCAAAAAAGTTTAAGTGGATCTAAAAGATAATAATACACAAATTTCAAGGATTGAAATAATATAAATATCAAAATATTTTTTTGAATAATATTATAATAAATCTTAAATCTTATGAATTAATTTACGATATTATCTAATTTTTTTAAATACATAAACAAACAGAATCTTAAGAATTCAAAAGAACCACGACCATAAATTGCAACAAAAATCGCAAGGTCTCATCCTAACAATCAAAAGATAAAAGCAAAAGAAAGAAGAAGAAAAAGAGATTGTTCTGGAATGGAGTTTGTGAAAAGAGGAGCTTGAAGCAGATATGTCTTTGTACGGCCTTTCTATTTTTAATTATATCTTTCCCTTATTTAAATAGATGATGTGATTAATGTTTACATCCCTTTTTAATTAATTAGGATTATATTTACTAAACATCCTTGCATAAAATTACTTGCTTACAGTCAAGATATTTAATTCTTTTAGCACCCTTCCTCTCTTTCATGAAACATTTTATAAAAAGATTTCTTTCAGTAACTTCTTTTATTTTAAATCAAAATCTTATAACTAATTATGCTTTTTCTTCCCTAAAAACTTCTACAATTCCTTAAAAAAAAAACATAGAGAGAGAGGGAGCGTAGAAGACTTTTATACCAAGTCAATAACTTAAGAAAAATAGACATCTGGTATGAATTTCTTTTCAGAATTTGAAATGCTACCCTTTTAGTAAACCATAATTAATATTGAGCTAATTAAACCAGAGCTTGCAAATTACGAAACCAAAAGGTTTGTTAACATGTTCTCTCTTATAATACAGTCTGTTTGAAGGATTTAGAGACTATCAAGTGTAGAAAAACACAAGCAATAATGACTTATTTTACAAAGATATGTCCGATAGTCGATGTCTTCGAAAATAGACTGATATCGAGTGTCGGTTGTGAATCCCTCAACATGTAAGTATCGAGTGTCGGATAATACATCATCACTCGACATGTAAGTGTCGAGTGTCGGATTCATCATCCGACACTCAATGTCTTCAAAAATAGACTGATATTGAGTGTCGGTTGTGAATCCGACACGACTCGACATGTAAGTGTCAAGTGTGGGATGATCGTGTCCAGCTCTATCGAGCGCGTCGAGTTTTGTCGAGCGTTTTGGCAAGTTGCATGTTTTAGCTTTGTTTTTTTGTCTTTTGCATCATATTTAACTATAACGGCCTTGTATAGTTAAATATGATGCATGATGTCGAAAATAGACTGATATCGAGTGTCGGATACACAACCCGGGTTTTAATCCTGGGTTATTGGAAAACCCGGACCCGCCTGGGGTACCCTAGCCCCGAATTTTGCCATCCCTATTCATAGATATAATAATTTAAACTAAACTAACTATCATATATATGACTAATAATCTATTGAAAATAAAATTACATGCAATCAATGAAAAGTGCTCAATCAAAGAAATTAAACCAAGAAAAAAAAAAGCCCTAGATGAACCCATTTTTATCCTTATGTAGCAACTAATATCGTTGTTATATTTCAATATCATTTTTTTAATCCTTATATAAAATCCCAAAATCCCTATACTCATATTTATCAAATAATCTATTTAATCAAATTCAAATGCCTAATTTCTATCTTTTTAGGTTAAACAAGAATAAAATACAAAAAAATAATTTTATAGTGCATACGCCTATAGGCAACTTGTTCCACTTTTTTGCTTGAGAGAGAATTAGAATTGAGAGCAATTAGAGTTTATGGGATTTGAAAAACTTTTGAGGGTTGATAATGGAGATTTTGGCTTGCTGGAGATGGAGTTTTAAGTGTAGTAGAAAAAAGAGGATAGTGATAGTAAATTAGTTCAAAAATAGAGTAAGTAGCTTAAAGAGAGAGAGAGAGAGAGAGAGAGAGACAAAAGTAGCTTGATGTAAGAGATGTAAGAGAAAATTTTGGATTTTAATGGATTGTTGTTTGCAGTGAAATGGTGAGTTTGGGGGGAGAGAGAGAGAAGCTTGTTTATTACATGTAAATGTAAACTTTTAGTGGATTTGAACTTCTATAACTTAACAGCATGAAAACGTGGGCTTATTTAATGGGCTTTGAAAAAAATTTTGATTTATGTGAGAGCAATAAAGCAAGAAAAATTTACATGGGGCAATAATGTGCCATAAAGAGGTATATAGGGCTATAAGTAATTATTAATATATAAATTTAATAGAATTTCATTAGTGGGGTCAATCGGCCTTGTTCACCCAATCTGGCCCGGCCACTAGCTGATAGAAAGATCGGATCGGTTGTCAGCTGAAAGGATGGGATGGAACGTGATAGTTTTGGATAAAATCTAATACTATATTTGAATTAATTAAATTAATATAAACAAAAATTAATTACGTATTATTTATTTTTAAAATTAATTTTTATGATAAAATAATTAAATATTTAATTTCAAAATAATTTAAATAATTTAAAATTATTTATTTATTTTAAAATATTTATTTTTACAAATATTTAATTATATTTATGAATACGTTTAGTGCAACATATATTAATCAAGAGAAATATTAATTAAATATATAACAAATATTAATTTAAAATTATGTTTAGATTACTTATTTAAATCTTTTTTATAAATTTATTTATATGTAATTGATTATTTAATTATTGTAAATATTAAGTAATCAATTATTAATTAATTAAAAATTATTTAATTTATTTAAATAGTATAGATTATGTAATATATTAGAATATTATTGGGAATCAAATAACATAAATTTGTCTCTGTCCTCCTTATACCGCCTAAAACCCGTGCGGGAAAGCGGGTTGACTGTCACGTAATTAATGCGACCCTTGTTATGCGGTTCAAATCCTGTCCCATGCTGAGATAATTGCAACGCTAAACACAGTCAATAAGTATAATACTGTTCAATGCTATCCAATCCATCAATTCAAATGCGCCCTTAACGTGTATTTTGCTAAGGTGACGGGGCCGACAGCTACACCAGTTGATGTAGTACAATTGAAACGGCCATCACGTACACTGTCCCAGCTCTCACAAGTCTTCCAGTGGCCAAGCCCATATATATTCTAATCCAAGAACGTGGAGTACTACTGTACTAGGCTAATATCATGCATGAAAAAAAATATATTATATTTATAACTAATTCTTTATAATTTGAATTCATAAAAGTTATTAAAAAATAAAAATAAATAAGAGAAGTTATAATGTATGACATGATAATTATATTTATAATAGAATTTTACTAATTAAGTTACACAGATAATTTGTTTTAAATGAGTTATTTATCTAGAAATGTGGTGACTGCTCGTTTACTGATGTATTTGTATGATCAAATTACGTAAAAAAATTCGAGAGGTGATGTTGTTGTGGTTTGGCTTGAATTGAAAATTGAAATTGAAGAAATTTAGTCATGAACATGTCCATGTTAAACTGCATCGCTCGAGTCTCTCACTAATAGATGCTGAGGTTTAGCCATCAAAGACTTATTTTGGACGATTTAAGTACTTAAAATGTTTGGATTAAATTTTCATATATTATTTTAAGATGAATTAATATATAAATTAGTTTGATTTAGTTCGATTTATTCAAAGTGTTTGAATCAATTAACAATCTGTAAAGCCCACATTAGGAAGAGAAATAGATAGCGAAACAAGGTCTTCTGAATTGCCAAGTGATGTTCTCTGGCTATCCTTTGTCTTCCGTTTTCAAGTCAAAATTAGTTCAAAAAAAGAGATCTGATCGAGGGAGAAAATGTGACACATTAAGATACAAGACTAGTCAAACTAAGGGGGCGGGCTTGGGATGCAAAAAATATTTTATTTGCTAAGCTTACAATAAGAAGAAGCGGCAGTGGTTAGGAAAAAAGAGGATTTAGATTAAGATGATCATCATGGCGTCTCAAGGATATCTCTTTCTTTTGTTTCATCTATATTTTCTATTACAAACCGGTTAGACTTGACTGGATCTAGAAAATCTTGTTATGCCTACGAGCTACTGTCAGTTGCTTAATAAAATTTGGAAAGTTATATTCTCATCATCTGATTTTTACGAGATATAAATATTGCTGATAGTAACTTATTATTTCTAACGATAAATGATTGAGGTCAATTTTTTCAAAGTTTTCTTTATTGTTATCTACTAATTATTATTTCAGTATATGGTAATTTTAATATGCTGAGATTTTTTGGTGGATCAATAATAATAGGAATTAATATATAGCCAACACATACATAAGAAAGAAGCCTATATAAGTTCATTGATACACTTTATGTATGTAGACATTCTCTCTTCTCTTTCAACTAAAGATAGATCATATCTGCCCATCACTGCATGTGCCTATTTGTATATGACGACTTTAAAGCCTTATTCCATATAGCAAAAGTCTTACAGAAATAATCTTATCTTATATCATATATAAGACAAGTCTTGTAACTCTTTCAATTTCCTTCAGGGGCAGAATACGACCTTATAGTTAGTCCCAGTAGGGCAAGTAAAAGTGCTGGTAGCATCATCTTTAGGGTAACTGTAGACATCTGGGCACCTTTCCTTGAAAAACTTGGAGTAAGTTGTAAGTCCACAACTGCCAGAATTGCAACAGTGTTCCTCGGTCTTGAAAACAGGGCATGGGCCGTTACCTCCTCCAGGGACCTTCAGCTTATTCGGGCCCTGACCAATAATATTAGCCGTGAATTTGATCACGCGATTGCATGATCCTGAAACCGAGCTGAATTCCATGGGAACATTAAATCCATCAATGTTAGACATATCAATAAAGTCCATGTCCATGTATTCCTTCAAAGCGAACTCAGCCAAGGTGTTGGGGGCTGCACCATAGCCTTGGCATTTGAGGAGTCCGTTACAGTCACCGGTCTCACACTTGCCTCTCCCTGAAGCATCAAATTGGCAATTGGTTCGAGCCCAAATGCGTCCTCCTGTTGTGCCAGGAGCTACGGTGATGGGCATGTTTCACCTTGTTTAAGTTGCCTACCACCGCCAAGATAAGCTGCAGCCCAGACAGTGTGACGGCAATTGTGTGTTACATCGAAATGGGCTACATTCACCAGGGTAATGGAAAGGGCAATGAGCAGAACGAAAGGAACGAAGAGGGTTTTCAAGAACTTCATTTTCGAGGATGATATATTGATATCAAATCTAAAAAGCTTCGTTGATTTGTGGTTTCTGAATGGTGTGCTTGTGAGGAAATAAGTGGGGGTTCACATGGAAGCCGGGTTGGCTCTAGTTTGCTATGCGTCTTTGATTACGTCATTGGAAAATTTTGAACATGACGTTGTGTTGTTATGCTTTTTATTTATTTTAAATATAATTCAAGTTTATTTCCTTCCTCAATAATCTTATCAGACTTGTAAGCTGAAAAGGAACTAGATATTAACTATTAAATCAATTAAGATGTGACTTCCCTTATTAATCAAATAGTTGGAAAAATTTTGCAACATCAGATAAGGACATTGGAATAATATTGGGTATATTTTGAAATTCTTCACTGTTGGGCAGGCCTATTTGGCCCTACTCTGCAGAAATTAAGCTGCATTCAGAGACTCGAAGATATTTTGGAACTAAATTCCAATTTATGTGAGAAACTTTCAGATGAGGTAAATTCTGTGTTGGCCGAGTCCTCCTAAGTGACTTACAATGTCATTCATCGAAAAGTCTTCCACCAGCAAACGCCATAATGTTACGAACAAACCAGTTGTAAAGCAGTACCACTAAAAGGAACTGCTAAGTATGGCAACAAACCAGTCACTGTTAAAACAATTAATCATGTAATTGAATGAAACAATTATACAAATATCTATGTCCAATCACATTGAAAGCAAGTTGATCGTATAGAAAATCTTTTACACAATCGGTAAGCCTAACAACTTGAACTAAAAGAGGATATTTTGGTTCCAACAACGTCATCTTCTACAGAAATTCAACAAGTTTTGTTTCGTCCTCCTCCTGAAATGCAAAAAAGAGAGTTTAGTTTCAACAAAGAAACATATAAGTTGACAAAATTAATGACAAGATTAGATAAATTATCTATTGTCGACAAAGAAAAAAATATCCAAAAGGAATATACTCCTTGGATAAATATGCTCAAGGAAACTAATGATCAAAATGTGATCTCAGGCACATCAAATCATGTTATTAATAGGCTGTGATGGGGAAAACCGAAAAAGTCCTATTACAACATACCATCTCCCGTCATTATGCAATTCAAAGACACATATTATTCTGGTGTTGCATTTGAAGGAAGTTCTATTTTCCAATGGAACATTGATGGTTTTACAGAATATCAGATTCTTATCCTTCTCAAGCATATGTTCATGTTTTCTCAAGCATTAAAGTTGAAGGGTAATACTGATAAAAAGATTGCCGACATCATTGTCTTTGGTTTTGTGGGACACAACAATGGTAGGACAAAGTTCTTACTATAGCCAAAAATGAGATAATGCCTGTAACAAAAACTTCATATATAACTGTCCAAAATGAGCTTGGACAAATGGGACAAAAACCTTTAATTGAAGAAGATGGAGTAAATACACCAATCTATTTAATTTTGAAACATTTTATTGGAGATGTTAATCTTCATTTTGGAAATGGATATGACCAATTAAACAATTTGAGACGCCCCACAATGTCTGACTTCAAATGGTATATAATGACACTTTTTATGCTGGAGTCATGCAACATGATGATTCCCATTCTGATTATTGGAAAGAAAAATTTATTGATGGAATTTCTAAGCTTATGGCAGAAAGATTAAAGATAAAGCTTCGAGAACACCACAAGGGAAAAATTCCCTATTCTTGTTATACCTATGGAAAATTAGCCTCTAAAATAGTGAAGGTTGGCTTAAAAATTTGTAACTGGGCAAAAATCCAAAAACAACGGCAATGAGAAAAGGCTACAAAGGTTAATAATACAAAAATCATTGATAATGCTGACCCAGCAAAAAAGAAGTCCAATGCACATAGACCATATAAGTCATACAAGAAAATTGGAAATGAACAGTAATATACAGTAAAAGTGAACAGCACCGAATAGTGCACAAACAATAAAAAGGTACAATTTTTACACAATTTTATAAGATAAGAATCTATCCGATTTCCTTCTCCCTCCACAAAACAGCTTTTAATGCACGCGTGAGAGATAAGGAATTTAGCCAATTTGTAATTGACTATGGAATTCCAACTTCAACTTGCAAGAAATATTGGCCACAAGTTCCTCTACTATCATTAATATACGTCATTCTCAAGAATGCTTCGATTGCTACTAAAATTTGAAAAAAAAAATGATTTATCTTCTAACGAAAAGGGTTTTGAGATTAGATTTAAGAATAAGGTTATCACTATTGGGAAGATATACTATTTCCACTCCATTCCATGCAATAATAACAATAATAATTATTATAATAATACTTTCGAATACCTTCTTTTGTCAAATTTTTTTCACTCTTTTTATTCAGATATGGCATTTAAGATTAGATCACATAAATTAAAAAAAAAAAAACATACCCATGCCGAAAAAATATTAATTCCAAAGGCAAATCATCACTCATTCTCAGTCCCCTTCACCAACAAAAACGCAACTTTGCTTAAATCCTCGTAATGGCAGCTCTGTAACTTTGGTTATGTATATTTGGTTGTCGAGCTCTGTAACTCGAAAGCTTTATTACTTCAACAACCTCTTATAATTTTGGTTATTTTTCAAAAACTCCAATGTACTTCATGATCCGACAATAGCTATATTTATGCGCTTCTTTTCTTTTAATATTATTTCCTCTTTCCTTTCAAATATTTACAAAACTGATGTAATAATATATATGTAGGTGACATTTTTCCATTTCTAAACCAAATTGATAATAATTATCTTATTCTTGTTATTGTTATCTTGTTACCCATTCCAATACCTCTCCTCTCTGTATATAATTATTATAATAAGCTGCTATAATTGAACACAAATTCATATTCAATTTTCATTTCCTTAAGATAATGACAAGGGGGATTGATCCTTAGACTTTTCAAAGAGCACACATCGACGAATAGTTAGGTTAATTTGACTAGAATAAACAAGTTATGGATGCATGTGGAAGTTTTTCTTTCGTTGCGTGGTGTCATGGTACTTGACTTGTAATGTGGAAAATATGGATTGTTTTTGGTCTATAAATGGCGCTCTGGGAACTGATGTTGTTGTCATAATTCAAATTCGATCTCTTAGCCACATTTCATATATCCTTTCTTTCTCCATGTCTAAGTTCTCTTCATCTCTCAAGAAACCTTTCATGGTTTCCACAATCTTACTACTTGGGCTGCTCATGGCTACCTTAGACAAAACAGGTCTCTCTTTCTCTAGCTAGAAAAATGTTCCTTCATGCATGACTATTCACATTTCACGCTTTAGTCTGCAAAATTTTTCTTTATAATTTTTTTTTGTTATCCTAGATAATATCATCTTACGTAATTAATAGATAGATTTGTATAGTATTCTTGAGCTAATATTTGCTAATAATTGTTATTGGGTTAGTAACTTACATACTCATATATAGTCGAGTGTTACAACACTTGTAGACTCCTTATACAAATTCAACTTAAGAAATTGATCTGACATTCATGTATGATTATCATATCACCCTCCTCAGCTAATGAATTAAAAATTTTAAATTCACTCATCTAACAAATCATATAATATCAAATAAAATTAGGTTAGCATGAAGAGTTTATAAGTGTAGTGCTATTAATTCTACAAAATTTGAGGTTTTTTTTTTTTTTTTAGTATACGGTGAAATTAAGCAATTTAAGAAGCCACAAACAAATATAGGAGTGAGTGAAAAGCTCTCTGCTCTGTCCCGCCCCCTATTTATTGGAAGGATCCTCTCTTGATTCAAATTAATATGCTTCGATAAGGGGGAGTCGTAATAGTTTACATATAATATATGTGAAACATTCTTGTAAGTATCTAAATAGTAACAATTTCAATATCTGATCAAACTAGAAGTTTACAGTCGTCGCTAAACATTTGTTGATTCTGATTATGCAGATGCCCAAACAGGTGTTTGTTATGGAATGCAGGGCACAAACTTACCACCAAAACGTGAAGTGGTAGCTCTTTACAAGCAAAAGAACATCCAAAGAATGAGAATCTATGACCCAAACAGAGATGCCCTGGAAGCTCTCAGAGGCTCCAATATAGAGCTCATTCTCGGTCTCCCAAACAATGATCTTCAAAGAATTGCTTCTGATCAAGGCGCAGCAAACACATGGGTTCAAAACAATGTCAAAAACTACGGCAATGTCAGATTCCGATACATTGCTGTTGGCAATGAAGTTAAACCAGGCGATGGTGTTGCTCGGTTTCTCGTTCCAGCCATGCAAAACATACAAACCGCCATTAATGCAGCTGGCCTCGGAAACCAAATCAAGGTCTCCACAGCTATTGAGACTGAAGCTGTAATAAACTCCTCCCCTCCATCAAAGGGTGAACTCAACCCTGCCTATAAACCAATTCTTGATCCTGTCATTACCTTCCTTAACAGGAACCAAGCTCCACTACTCGTGAACGTATACCCCTACTTCGCCTATGCTAATAACGCAGCTATTCGTCTTGACTATGCGCTCTTTACAGCTCCACAAACTGTAGTACAGGACGGTCAACTAAGCTACCGTAACCTATTTGATGCTATCTTGGATGCTACTTACTCAGCACTGGAGAAAGCCGGTGGGAGTTCCATAAGGATTGTGGTATCGGAGAGCGGTTGGCCCTCAGCTGGCGGCAAGGACACGAATGTGCAAAACGCCAGAACTTACAATCAAAATTTGATTAATAATGTGAAGGGAGGGAGTCCAAAGAGGCCTGGAAGGGCAATAGAGACTTATATTTTTGCCATGTTCGACGAGAATCAGAAAAGTCCTGAATTGGAGAAACATTGGGGACTTTTTCTCCCGAACAAGCAGCCTAAATACCCAATTAATTTTAACTAGATCGACAATTAATTAATTACTCGATCATATATGCAAGGGAATAAAGTACGTATGAATAACTGCTTTTCTAGACCATGTAATAATACAAAATAAGAGTACTTGTATCTCCTTTCAAGGAGAGGTTAAAATCTTAATAACTAAAGAAGTTCATTTTCTAGCTATGTCTTGATTATAATTTCTTTTGCAATTCTAAAATTTCAGATCTTCTCATCATGATTTCGTTTAATGTTAGAGTTTTACTAAAATCTCAGGTCATCAGATTCAAAGATCTTACTATATCTCACAATAGTCATTGGCTAATTTATGATTTCTATAAATAATTCAAGATTGTGGAGTATATAAAGTTATTATAATTATGGTAAAGTAAACGCATTTTTTAAAGCAACATATAACATCGCAGATGACAGATGACGGTTTTTTCAAAGATAAGGCGGCAATAAAAAGTATTCTCATATATAATTCCAATTGGTCCCTCTCATTCCACATTAGTTTAGTCAAAAAATTTATCTAAACTTTTTAGCAGTTTAAATTAATTTCTTAATTAATCATGCAGACGGACGCAGACGGGTATCTATATTGAAAAATTCTAATCATTTTCTCAATTGTTTGTTATGTTTAGTATGCATTGGACGACGAAAATATAGATTTCCATTAATTAATTCTGACTTGGTTCATCTTGGATTTACGTCTTTATAAACTCCGGATTACATATATAAAACTATTATATACATAGTCCAATCCTTAGCAAACAAAGTAGACCCATTAGCGAAGGGTCAGGCGGTCATAACAAAGAAAGTAGACCCATTAGGTCATGCGGTCGTAAGGGGCGAAAATTTTCAACTTTTTATTTAATTTTTATATTATCATAGGATATAAAGCAAAGTGAAAAAAAAAATCATATAAGTCAAAGTACAAAAGAGTAAATTAGAATTTTGCAAGGAGTTTTTATTTTATTTTATTAGAATTTAAATTTGTTTTTTATTTATTAAAGTTAATTAAATTTTGTTCGTGCAATTGTGACACGTGGCAAATTTCATGAATGTGCAATGCATGTGACTAAATTTTATTTTTTTCATCTTGTAATTAAACATTAATTTGGATATTTTATATTAGGAGAATTTTAACTAGAATATGATAACTTGATTTAGTATTCTAGTTGAATAAGAAGTTTTATATTGACCATATCTTATTAGATTATGATATTCTTTCTAATGTTCTAATTTAATTAGGATAATGTCTTTTTATTTCCTATATTGTTTGATATTTATCTAATCATCCTATTTTAGTTTTGCAGGACTTTGATGATGATTAGGATTATTGATTACATGAATAATATAGCTGTTTGCGCAGGCTATTTAAAAAGTGAAGCACTTATGGCTTAACGGCAGTGCAGATAGAGTGGTGCATGTGTAGAAACGTAGAGAGCACTTGAGTGTCTTTATTTATCATGATTTTCATAGTAAAATCTTTATGATTGAGTTAGTTTAGACTGTGCATGACACAAATGTGTTGAGTATGTGTATTGATCTGATTTGTGAGAGTTATTGAGTCATATATACTTAAGAGAGTTAAATGATTACATGATTCTGTAACAATTATCGTAGTTATGTCTGACTAAACTGCTGTAGTTAAGTCTGACATGTCTGTGAAGAGTAACATCAAAAGAGCGTGCGAAGGACTTTGGCTAGGATCGAGGTTGATCAAGTTTACATAGATTATGTTAGTAAGTGAGCGAGTGGCTACTACTATAAGGAGTCTTAAGTCGAGTAAACACATACAACATAGTGGATTACAACTCTTGTTGCCCGTGGATGTAAGCTGATAGATAGCCCAACCACGTAAAACTTTCTGTTCCGTTATTTTAACTATTTCAGTTAAATTTGTGATAACTAACCATACACTGCGTAAACTAACAAATTTATTTGATTTTTTTTTTCACATTATGTCAAGTTTAACCCATAAATGTTATTATTTTTAATTATTAACAGATTAAATAAATAATTAAAATCTTAATTTTCATTATAATAAGTTAGTAATTGGTTTAATATTTAATTTCTTAAGGTTAAATAAAAGATTATTGATATTTAATTTGTTAAATAGATTTGCGTAAGATTTGAAAGTTGATGGATTCTTACATGGAATATAACAGAAAATTGTAAATTAAATCGACATAGAGGTTTTACGTGGTTTGGTTATAAAAAACATACGTCCACGGGCAGCAAGAGCTACAATCCACTATGTTGTCTTTGGTTTTATAAACTCAAGGACTTACAATGGCAGGCTCCTTCTATCCTTAACGCCTAGTCTATGTAAAACTTGTTATTCACCAAGAACACAATACTAGAGACTCAACTCTTCTTGTCGATGTGCACTCAACACAATACTATAAAGTAAAACACGATTAATCAGCCCGTAACAAACTCATACAATCACTTAAACTCTTAGCTCGCAATATTTGTAAACTCTCTATAGAAGCTTAAAGCTTCACACACAATCACAAATAACAATGAATAGATGCATTGCAGCTCACTCTCGCGCTTGCTCTTGTTGTATGCGTCAGTTCTAAAGCTGTGTGGGTAGTTGTATATAGATGTTCCCATTCAACACTTTGTCTTTCTTTCAGCTACAAAAATTAGAATTCTTCTTTGGAAAGAACACAAATTAATATCAATAGATAATAGGACACAAACACGTATTCTCCTAAAGTGAGCTAGGATAATATGTTAATTGTCCTAAAGTAACTAGGATAATATCCATCATAATTCTATTGAGATTCTCTTAATTCAAAATCTTGTATATTAGGCAACAAAGTGAATAGGAATATTAATTACACTAGAAATACTTTTGTACTTTTGTTAATCAAATTAAACCAAAGTTTTCTTTATAAGATGCCAAGTCAAATTGTCACGTGAACATGATCATGCATGTGTATCTAACAATCTCCTGATTTGGCATCTTGTGAGGAAAACACCTCTTTGTCTTTGTTTCTTAATGCAGTCAATCTTGATCAGAGCAAAAACAAAAACAATATACTAACAACTTTTATGTAACAGAAACCTATCAAGTTAGATGCAACATCCATACTAGTTGCAAATTGTTATCACATATAGTGTGAAGAAACTAAGACCAATGGCATCATGAATAAAAGCTTTGATAAAAACATGTCTAAATGCTAAAGAACTAAAGTATTCTTGTAAATATCACAATCAGAACAAAAGTAGTCAAAAGTATTCTGGTAACTATTACAATCACAATAGTATATGACTAATAACGAACATTAATTAACAATATATTGACATGCACGTTATATATTTATTTCAATAAATACACAAATTGGGCTATTGATAAATAGACCTAATGCAATTTTAAGTTAGGCTTATCTAATAAATTATAAGTGGGCCTAATGCATTTAATTGGTTTTAAGGCCTATTTAACACTTATAATGGTATAGTTGAATTAATCAAATACATTAGTGCATATTCGAGCGGATTAAGTGGTCAAACTTAATCGTGTATAATCATAGCACGTTTTGAGTTGAGGATGAAGGAGCAACGATAACTTTTACAGTATATATGTATGACCTAACTATGGCTCCATAAAGAACACTCCTCATTCCATTTAATGTTTCTTCTTCTGCATCAACGCCAAAGAAATACATTTAATTGTTTGTTCTATATTTTTTTGGAAAGGAGTGCACATTGACAGGAAATTTATTGTCATTGAAGCTTGAAGGTCAAACTGCCGTTAAGCTGTATTACACTTAGGGGTGGCTATTTAGGTCACGACATGCGAACACAATACGAATACGATACACAATTAATAAATTGATCGGATTCGTGTTGAAAGTGTTCAATACACCAAGCCGTTTAATAACACAAATAGTTAAACATATTTTGTCCATCCTTAACATGCAAACTTATTTAATAATATAAATTGTTACCTACTTATAACATATATATTATAAAATTGAAAATTTTTTATTATAAAGTAAATTAATTTATAAAATAATAAATTATTATGATTTTAACAATATTTTATACTAACAATGGTCTATCTTCTAAAAATAATTTTAGTTGATATAAATATATAGAATATAATATATTATGCATAACTAGGTTAAAAAATTAAGTAAATTATGTGAATTAAATATGACACGATTATAACATATAGGTAACACGTTTAATAACCGTGTTGGATCCTTATTTCATGTCTTGATACGAATAATTAAATAGGTTGACATATATGACATGAATTATCACCCCTAATTGCACCGGAATAGATTTCTTGAGCGGATAGAATTTGGTCTTTAGGTCAGTGCATTTTTATACGTCTTGGCAATTTGTTTAACAAAGGTATTGTTCACTGACAAATATTATTCATCGTGGCACTGTTCACGAAGAAATAGTGTTCATCCAGCAGATTCACTATTCATCGATACTATAGCACAGTCTTTGTAGTTGAGTCACTGTTCATAAATACTGTAGCAGAATCATTGTTCATAGTCACTACAGCTATATTATTGTTCATCAATGCTATAGCTGAATTAGTGTAGCAGTCACTGTTCAGTAAACACTGTAGCAGAATACTTTTTACTGTATCTGTTTTGGGTTACTTCGTTTAAGTGGTTGAGTGTTAGCTTTTGGTTATTTCACTAACATCTTAGTTGAAGTTTGAATTAATGTACAACACTGCATCTAACAAATATCTACGCTCAATGATCTATCAAAATTAAGCATCAGAGCCAATAAACAACAGATAATCAAAACAAACATCATTAGTCATATGTGTCCTGCAAATCAACAAAGAATCCACAAACATCTAGCAGATTCATCAAAACAAACCATCAACCATAAAAAAACAAATAGAGAACCAAAGAATACATTTCAATACAATATGCTCTCCCTCTGCTTTGCTCAAAAAGTGCCAAAGGAATGAAACACATAACAATAATCAGTAGAGATAGTAATAACAAAAACAAAATAATATCGGACAACAAGAAGATAAAATAATTTGCGAAGACGTGCTGATTTCCTAGTAGGTTATGCTTGGTCTTGGAATGACGCTTGGAGCTAGCAGTTGTATGCTTGAACTTTAACAACTTGGATGGAGTATTAGATGGTGAAATAGTTGCCGGTGGAGGTAGAGAATCGGGAGTTTCTGAGCTGCTAGCATTATCATCATCACTTGAAGCAGTGTCAGATGTAACTTCTTTGCCACGAAATGAAGCTCTAGTAGTTGTAGCAATAGCAGGAGTTGGACTTGGGCCACGAGTAGTAGCAGTAGCCGAAAAGTAGTTAGGATACACCTTTTCAAGAACACAAATCAAAGAATTCAATTTGGACTAGGTTTCCAATTGTCTAATAGTTATACTCTGCAATTACTGCAAAGCATTCATCAAATTAGCAGATAAGTCAGCTAAAGAAGTACTACATTGTCCATTGGAAACAGGCATCAAAGAAAGTATTAAATTTTCAAATAATTTCACAAGTGTTCCATCTACAGCTTCAATGGGTTGGCGAGCTTGCAAATTTTAAGTCTCATATATAATATGAATGTGGTTTTAGTCGTTGCTGAATCAATTGACAGGTGCGCTTCCTGGCAGTTCTTGCATCCATTGTTTCAATTCTCTACATCGCTAAACATTTTATTGTCCGATAAAGAAGTTGTAGGGTCCTTACCCTGCTTTTCCGAGCACAGCCCAGAATGTTGCCTTCGACACTAACAATTTTTGCATTAAAATCAAATGTTGGAAGCAATTCTGATCGACTAGTGACTATGTTGTTTGATTCCTCGCAAGGAAAAAAAAACACTAGTGATTATTCATTTATTCTTTGTGGTTCACAAGGAAATGGGTGGCCACTATAATATCTTGCAAATAAGCATTTTACAGATACGTTATGACACGACCCGCCCCTAGCTACACGGGCGAATCATTCCTAAAACTGTGGACTACTGGCTGTTTCTTAATTCTTGTCTTTCTCATAGAACAAACTTGAAATAATTTCCATTACATCCACAAATAAAATTTAAATAAAACAATTTAACTATTACAACATTGACCTATCCTTGCACCATCACGTGGCTGGGCCTCCACACTTCCTAACTAGATCACATTTTGCTTTCATCTTGGGGGGGGAATTTTAAAAAGAAAGAAAAATAAAAACAAATATGTGAGTATAAAACTCAGTGAGTGGAGATAAAAAATGTATTTGTAAATAAATCCAAAAGAAATCATATTGTTATAAAATAAATATTTGCTTTATATAAAAGAAATAGTCTTTATAATCTATAACTTTCATATCATCTAAAATGTCATAAAACTTTAAAATAAATAACTATTGAATGACTAAATTCATCAAAATACTAGTTATATTTAAAACAATAAAATAATCATCTTTAATCATATAATACGATGCTGTTGATGATCATGCTAAAATCATCGCTTCAGTTATTTACTATGCAAAACAAAATTTTCTTAAAAATCTTCTTTCAAAAGAAACTATTGTGAATCATGCTTCTTTTTCAAACTAACTCATATAAACATATTCAAAACTCTTTTCATTATACTAAACAAGTACCCCTGAAACTGTCTCATCCTGCCTGGCGAGATCTAACATCGCATAGGCAGAACTATCTGAATTTCCTCATACCTGGTGAGATCTACATCACGCAGGCAGAGCTATCTGTACCTGGCGAGATCTAACATCGCGCAGGCCTGCTATCTAGTCATACGCGTGCGTAGAGCTACCCCCAAAGGGCTAAAGCGCCCAGATCACACGGCCCAAAGCCTCTATGTGTGTCCGAACGGGCCCCAAAGGCTTTTATCTTTCTATTTGAAATCTGCTGTCTCACTGTCTAAGTGAGCTGGGTACTAGCTTAGTATAATATAACTACACTTTCTTATTTTCATCAAAAACTGATTTCATTTAAAAAATTACTTTATATGCTAAAATTTCTCTTTTCAAGCAATTCATCAAAATCTGAAAAATTTATGCAAGCTAAAACTGAAAATATTTGTACTATTTGAATTAATCTAGGACAATCATTTAAAAAGACATTTCTAAATACTTTAAGAAATCCTTGAGTCAAATGGCTATGAAAACTTAAAATATCAATACTTTCACACTTCCCCTAAATCTACAAAATATAACTTTCTGAAAAGCTAAAATGCACTAAAAATGAAAAATCTGATTTTTCCTTTGTAAATGTTATATCTTTGTTCAAAACTAATTTTGAAATTAAAATTTATGTCTACAGCTATATTTGGAAACTAGCTTTAAAATATTTTAGTAATTGAAAGCAAATATAACAAATGAGTCTAACTACCCTCAAGAAATACTATAGAAATTAGCTTGAATTCTTCTAAATTTGCTAAAATTCTTGGTAATTCTATAAAATGCTAAATAAATATAACTACATAAATACTAAAACATATTTCTAATTATCCAGAAAAATAAATCTTCTACTCTTTCTAAAACTTTCTATAATATCCATAAAATAAAATACTTTTCATCTCACTATAAACCATAATTTATATTTCTATCTCAAAATCTCATACATCATACTCTAACTGAAATCTTTTTGACTATTCTAAATTTTTCATAATTTTGCACTTAGGTCCCTACAATTTCTGGAACAGCTTTCTAAATTTGCAATTCAGCCCCTGCTTCGACAGTTTTAAAATTTTGCATTATCACCCCTGCAGAATTTAAATTCTACTTTCCAAAACTTTGTCTTTTTAATTTCCTATTATTTTGAATATAAAATCACTTATCATTTTGTTAACCAAAATCACCATTTCTTCAACATATGTATTTATGTAAAGAAAAAAATCCAATACCTCAATTTTCTATACTAATTCATCTAATTATAAATGTCTCTTTTCCAATCATAAACAAAAACTTTCTACTTTCCACCAATATATAATATAATATATATATATATATATATATATATATATATATATATATATATATTCATTCTACAACTTTTACTTTAAATTTATTTTTCTCTTGTACTCAAATTTATCAAAACAACAATTACTATACATTCAAAAACTAATCTACTAGCACCACCATAACCATCTCTTCTATCCAAAATCTAATCCTTTACACACTCTTATTTTCAAAATACATAAATCATCATCATCTATTCTAAAAACTTTTAATATAACTCAATTAATTAAACTAATAACTCAAATCATATGAAAAACTATAAATTTAATACACTTTAATATAATATGAAATTCTCAAAACATAATCCACTCACAATTTGGTTGCACAACTCGGTTAGCTCGGATTTGATTCCAAAATCAATGCTCCACATAGTTGGCCACATCCTTCAACGAAGAATTTATCCTTCATTATCCTAACATCATAAAGAGCTCATCACATCATATTCAATTCATAATCAACTTGAATGTTTAAAATTTCCAATATCCAACTTCATATCTTAATCCAATCAATCCTAATTAATTGTATTTCTACACTTCTTATACAGAGCAGTTCTTATTCTCTGATTTTTAATAAATAATTGACCGGTCAGAATGGTCTAAAATTTTACACAAACCTTCTACACATACATATCTAATAACATATTAAATTTTATAGCATTTCAAGTTCATTAAGTACCTCAAAATCTTCATGTTTCTAGATACAAAAATTCTGTAAATTCATTTCCAGAACTGACCTCTCCATATTCCAAAATACATGATAATTCATACTAAATTTTTAAAATCACAAAACTCTCCAGATTTAAACTAGACATATACACAAACTCGTATCCCAAATTTCATAATTTTTGAAGACCTCTAGATACCTCAAATCACTTACCCAAAACTGATTTTCTGTAGAAAAACTGAATTTCCAGTAGTAAACAGTAAACTTTGAAAATTTATATAAAATTGTATACTCAACATTTTTCAATGATTCCAACTTTGAACAAATCCTTGTGATGTCTATTTTAACATATATAATTTTCAGAATCAGATTCAAAGCCAATAAATTGCAGGAATTTTCGGAATTTCTACTGTTCACAGAACCCTAAATTTAATTTCAACATCTTAAACCTTCATATTCATCAAGACAAACCATAAACATCAAGAAAATGATCAATTACCTTAAATAAGACTTCAATTCCATCTTGATCTTCCTTCTCTCTCTCCAGCTTCTCTCTCTAAAAATTTTAAAACATCCAAACATCTCCTTAAATTTCAATTTCCTTGCATGATATACAAAAATAACTTAATATTGATGGAATTATAAAAATTACCTGTTTTTCCTTCTTCAACAGCCCCAAAATCCTCTTCCTTCTTTTCTCTCTTTGCTTCCCCTTCTCCTTCTCCCCTTTCTCTAGATTTTTCTTTCTTTTTTTTAATTCTAATTTCCTATCTAATATAAATGCAAAAATAAGAGAAGATGGGCTGGGTTGAAAAAAATTGGGTTGGGTTGCTAAAAAAATTAAATGGGCTAGACTTCCATTAGATTATGAATTAATGGGCTTGGGCTCTTGACACTTGGCCCAAAAAAAAGGACTGTTTCACGTTAAGTAATAGACTTCTTTTTTTTTTTTGTTTTACCCTCGAAGAAGAAAAAAATTAGTCTTGTCTTGTCTTAGTCTTTATATATCTTGATATATGATGATCGACATACTTATTTTTTTTTTGGGGATATTTGATTTCCCCCTTGAGATTTGTTAAAGAAAATATTCCCTCTTTGAGAGACGAGATATTGTAAATTACCCCCTAAAATCATATTTTTAACGTTAACTTAAATGATGTAGAGGTAAAATTGAAATCAAAATTCATAGGATAAAAATAATTCGAAAAAACGAAGCCAAGGACAATAATAATAAAAATAATATTTAAATTATTGAATTAATAATAAAAGAATATGTTAAATTTATTAAATAAGTATTGAAAAAAAAAATCTGACCCAACCCCTGCCATTAAACCCACCCCCTTTCCTTTTCAAATCGCCTCTTAACCCCAAACACTGCTGCCATCAACCACCACACCCCAGCCCCAAACACAACCTTTTGGTTGTATGTACTTTCTCCTCTGGTTTTTGGAGAAAATCTCTCTTCGGTCTAAAAAATTTCCCTTCCCTTTCTCATTTTCTCGATAGCAATAACAAGAACACCTCTGCTTCACTTCTCCAGGAAATTCCATTTTCCCTACTTATTGTTCCTCTAATTTCACCTTCCATGAATCCTGATTTCCAAATAAATCAGATTTTCAATGGCATTCGTCGTGTCTTCCCCGAAAATTTCCAATAAAGTATTCTTTAACCAAAAGCCTAATTCCAGAAGCCATAAGAACCTTGCAAATCTTAGCAATAGTGAGAAAATTGGGACTAGGGCTAGAGTTTAAGGTTTCTAGATTGGATTAAAAATGTTAGGTTGATTGGACAATTTTCACTCCGGTGAAGCCGAGAAAAGAAGAAAAAGAGAAGCAGAATTACTATGTGAACATGGGTTACGCGATTCAGAGTTTAAGAAAAGGGTTTCCAACGCTTTTTTACAGAGAACTAATTCTCTTTTCTATTCTATCGATGAATCTGTTCTCTTAGACAAAAGATTATAGCAGTTAATCTTCATCAACGCCATAGCTCTTGGCCAAAAACGATGAGGCTTCTGTTAGGGTTGCAATGCAAACTCAGAACAGAATTTGGGAGAAAAATGACTTGTATTAACAGAGAAAATCAATATACAAGAATTATACAAAAACTCCCCTAAATTTCATGGAGCTCAACCTGGCTCTCTAACACTCAGAACTCTCTTGGTTCTAATTCCTGAACTCTCTCTGGAGTTTCTCTAATGCATAAACAAGGCAGAATTCATCCCATATTTATAGAAAAATTCTGCACATAATTTCAAATCAATTTGGCCACTACCTTTGACTTTCAAAATGGGAGATGCCTAACTAATTTGACTAACAATTTAATCACATGGGAGGGATTCTGGAAGGCTCATGCTGTCATGCATGAGCTCATCAATTCTCCCCCTCCATCTCATGTGAAAAGGGAGTAACAACAAAAGTAATTAGACTGTTTCTAGTCCAACTATGTCTCTGCATAGTTCTAGCTTGTCTCTGGTGACCACTTTTGTTAACATGTCGGCTGGATTCTCTTTAGTATGGATCTTCACTAGTTTCAACGGTTGCTTGTCCATCACCTCTCGTATCCAATGATAGCAGATGTCGATATGCTTCGTTCGAGAGTGGTACACTGAATTCTTGCTCAAATCCAGAGCACTTTGACTGTCACAGTGTACTTTGTACTCCTTTTGCTCAATCCCAAGTTCTTGGAGAAACCGCTTCAGCCACAACATTTCTTTTCCAGCTTCCGCTGCGGCAATGTATTCTGCCTCTGTCGTGGATAGCGCAACACACTTCTGTAGTCTTGACTGCCATGATACAGCTCCCCCTGCAAAAGTGTAAACAAAACCTGATGTAGATTTCCTACTGTCAGGATCTCCGGCCATATCTGAATCTGTATAGCCTTCCAAGATTGGATCAGCTCCCCCGTAACACAAGCATATCTTCGAAGTACCTTTAAGGTATCTGAGAATCCACTTGACTGCCTCCCAATGTTCTTTCCCTGGATTGGAAAGAAATCTGCTCACGACTCCTACAGCATGAGCAATATCTGGCCTTGTACACACCATGGCATACATCAAACTTCCTACAGCAGAAGAATAGGGCACCGACGCCATGTCCTCTATCTCTTTCTTGGATGAGGGACATGATCTCTTGCTCAGCTTGAAATGATTAGCCAGTGGTACACTAACTGGCTTAGCACTATCCATGTTGAACCTTTGGATCACACGTTCAACATATCTTTCTTGAGACAGCCATAATTTCTTTTGTTTCCTGTCTCGATGAATGTGCATCCCCAAGATTTGCTGAGCTGGTCCCAAGTCCTTCATATCGAAGGTTTTTGATAGTTCTTCAACTGCTTTATTCTTGTTGCATCTTTTCCGACGATCAACATGTCATCCACATAGAGCATGAGTGCAACAAAGTCTCCATCTGGAAGTTTCTGGAAGTAGACACACTGGTCTGCAGCGATTCTTTTATACCCATGACTCACCATGAAGGAGTCAAACTTCTTGTACCATTGCCTTGGTGCTTGTTTGAGGCCATACAAGCTCTTTTTGAGCTTGCACACGAGGTGTTCTTTTTCTTGAACCTCGAACCCTTCTGGCTGCTCCATGTAGATTTCTTCATGCAAGTCTCCATGAAGAAATGTTGTCTTCACATCCATCTGTTCAAGCTCCAAATCAAGAATTGCTGTCAATCCGAGGATGACGCGGATTGAGGACATTTTTACTACCGGTGAAAATATTTCGTCAAAGTCAATTCCTTTCTTCTGAAGGAATCCTTTTACCATCAATCGGGCTTTATGCTTCATCACCTTTCCTGTTCCATCTTTCTTGAGCTTGAATACCCACTTGTTCTTCAGTGCCTTCTTTCCGTCTGAGAGCTCGACCAGTTCATAAGTTTTGTTCTTCTCTAGAGAATTCATCTCATCTCGCATTGCATGCAGCCATCGTTCTTTGTCTGGATGAGATAAAGCTTCATGAAAGCTTTCTGGCTCCCCCTCATCAGTAAGCAGTGTGTACTCTGATTTCGGATATCTCCTCGACGGAATCCGACCTCGCTCAGATCGTCGTAGCTGAGGTTCTTCATTTCCAAGAGGTACAACAGCTTCTATAGGTGATTGTGGCTCCCCCGGCTCAGCAATCTCTTCATTTTCTTCCTCCTGATCTGCTTCTGGAACTTCGTCTGGTACCTCGTCATTTCTTGTAGCATTTGGTGTTGGGGTAGAATCTGCAACAATATCTGGGGCACTGCTAGTGGGATTTGTAGATATTGTTGTCTTTTCAGCGTCTTCATATGTTTGGTCTTCGTGAAATACCACATCTCTGCTCCGGATGACTTTCTTTTCTTTGGGATCCCATAATCTGTATCCAAATTCTTCATCTCCATAACCGATGAAGATACATGGAACAGTTTTTGCATCGAGCTTCTGTCTGAGCTCCTTGGATACATGTACGAAGGCTAAACAACCAAACACTTTCAAATGATTATAGGAGGGCTTTTTATTAGACCATACCTTTTCTGGAATTTCGAAGTTCAGTGGTGCCGATGGTGCTCTGTTGATTAAGTAACAGGCGATGCGAACTGCCTCCCCCCAGAATAGCTTGGGTAATTTAGCCAATCTGAGCATGCTTCTGACTCGTTCCATGATGGTTCGATTCATCCTCTCGGCCACTCCATTGTGTTGTGGTGTGCGTGGGACCGTTCTTTCATGTCGAATGCCATATCTCCGACAGTAAGCATTAAACTCTCTGGAGGTATACTCGTCTCCGTTATCTGATCGAAGACATTTTAATTTCTTACCCGTTTCACGTTCTACCATGGCGTGAAACTCCTTGAACTTCTCCAGAACTTCATCCTTCGTCCTGAGGAAATACACCCACACTTTCCGAGATGCATCATCAATAAAGGTCAAGAAATACCTTTTACCGCCTAGACTTTCCACTTTGAGAGGTCCGCATACATCACTGTGTACTAGCTCCAATAGCTTTGATTTTCTCACTGATGAGGAGCTGAATGACACCCTCCGTTGTTTTTCGTACAAACAATAGTCGCAAGGATGAGACGCTGCATCCTTGGAAACAGTGATCAGCTTCTTCTTCTGAAGGGTTGATAAACCCTTTTCACCCATGTGACCGAGCCTTTTATGCCACAAATCTAGAGGTACCATGTGCTCTGCTACATGAAGGCTCTCTCCGTTTATCTTTACATGAGTCCTGTAAAGATTATCACATAATTTACCTCGAGCAACCACCATGACCCCTTTCAACATCTTCCATGTACCGTTGGTGAAGCAGCTCTCATAACCTTGCTGATCAAAGGCTTTTACTGAGAGCAAGTTGAGTCGAAGATCTAGCACATGACGAACGTCCTTCAAAGTTATTTTGCATCCGATGTTCGTTTGGAATTGAATATCACCAATTCCCATGATTTTGGCGGTGCTGTTGTTTCCCATCTTCACTATCCCAAAGTCTCCCGCTTTGTACGTGGTGAAGATCTCTCTGCAAGGAGTGACGTGGCAGGAAGCTGCTGTGTCAATTACCCATTCTACTCCTTGGTCTGCTGTGTGGGAGCACGTCTCTTCTGCACAGATGGTTACATCTTCTACCACTGTAACTCGTGGCTCGTCGCTACTTTGTGCTTGTGAACTCTCCTGGTTCTGCTTCTGAAGACTGCGACAGTTTTTCTTCATATGACCCTCTTTGCCATAGTGATAGCATTTGTAGGTGGGTCTCCGCCCATCTGTTGATCTGCCCCTTCTGTTTGTTGATCTGCCTCTGCTTTTGCTTCTGCCTCTTCTCCAGTCTTCACCTCGAGACTGTCTTCCCCGATTCTCCATGATGTAGGCTTCATCTTGATTGGCGCCTGCATCTTTTCTTCTTGCTTCCTCGTTCATCAAGGCATCCTTAACCATTGATAGGGTAAGTTTGCCTCCGGGTGCTGAATTACTAATAGAGACTACTAACGTCTCCCATGAATCTGGAAGGGAACTGAGAAGTAGAAGGGCTTGTTCTTCGTCTCCAAGCTGTAACTCGACTGCTGTCAACTGATTCACCAAGTTCTGGAACTCACTTGTATGTTCTGCTACAGGAGTTCTGCTACAGGAGTTCTGCTCCGCAACTTCAAGTTTACAAGCCTTCTCATCAGGATGGCTTTGTTTCGTGCTGACTTGGCTTGATACATACTCTCTAATTTTTTCCATAGAGTATCTGCATCTGTTTCTTTGGCTACATGGTGGAAGACACTATGATCGATCCATTGTCTGATCTGACCGATGCATTTTCTGTTAATTTTCTTCCACTCTGCCTCTTTTTCTGTCTCAGGTCTCTGCCCTTCAAATTCTATAGGGTCATATAGATCCTTACAACTAAGGAGATCCTCCATCCTGGGCCTCCATAGTGTGTAATTGGTAGCAGTCAATTTTATCATGGCTCCGGATGATTCTTCCATTTTAGAATAATTAATTCACTAAAATGGAAATTGAATTTCAAAAATCCGAGCCCACCGTTACGTCCGGAACGGTCAAATTAGGTGGAATAGCCTCTTCCGGGGCTCAAAAATTCTTTTATACAATAAATACTAAGCTTGGAAACTTTAAGGGCTAAACTGAAATTTCTTAAGGGCTAAACTGAAATTTCAGAAACTAAAAGGGGGCATAGTGATTCACCAGAACTACAGGGGCCAAACTGATATTTCCTAAGGACTGAAATGTAAATTTCATAAACTCAGGGGGTCAAAATGTTATTACCCGGAAATATAGGGGCCAAAATGAAATTTTCCAATGATTTGTTGACATGGCAGATGGGGTCCACTCTGATGACGTGGTTGATGACGTGGCGACACGTGCCAGGTGACGTGGCATAATGACGTGGCTTTGCTGACGTGGCGAGATGCTGACGTGGTCTGCTGACGTGGGTCGTCTTCTTCCTTGAGACGCGCGTGAGGCGAGTGAAGCCCACTCGCGGTTCAGCAGGTCGGCGCGTGCGGCGTGTGCGGCATCTCTGGTGGTCGGTTCGGTCGACGGAAAATTACAGAATGATCGACACGACGTCACGAACACACAGAACACTTCAAATTCGGAATTCGATGACTTTCCGAAAAATCGAAAATTTCCAGAAACAGGGGACGAATTTTCTCTGAATTTTTTCTCTCTGTTTTGACGTTCCAGGAGCTCAACGAGGCTCTGATACCACTTGTTGGGGTTGCAATGCAAACTCAGAACAGAATTTGGGAGAAAAATGACTTGTATTAACAGAGAAAATCAATATACAAGAATTATACAAAAACTCCCCTAAATTTCATGGAGCTCAACCTGGCTCTCTAACACTCAGAACTCTCTTGGTTCTAATTTCTGAACTCTCTCTGGAGTTTCTCTAATGCATAAACAAGGCAGAATTCGTCCCATATTTATAGGGAAATTCTGCACACAATTTCAAATCAATTTGGCCACTACCTTTGACTTTCAAAATGGGAGGTGCCTAACTAATTTGAGTAACAATTTAATCACATGGGAGGGATTCTGGAAGGCTCATGCTGTCATGCATGAGCTCATCAGCTTCTTCACTCCTCTAGTGGCTGGAGTCGATTTTCGAGCTGCCTTGGTAGCCAGCTACTTATGTGGCGCCTTTTCAAGAATGAAAGGGTTTGTTTGCTGGGAATCTAAGAGAAAATGTTGGAATGAAATTGACGAGGAAGCTTGTTTTGATGATATGGGTTTAGTTTGGTTAATAAATAACAAGGGTAGTTTGCTCAACTTGTAAGGCTATTTTGGTCAGATAAAGCATGTTATATTCTCTCACCTCTATTTTACCAGTTAAGGCAATGTCAAAAACTATTTTTAAGGGCTAATTTGTAATATATCCAATCTCTCGAAGTAAATATTTTTTAATAAACCTCAGGAGAAAAATGTAAATATATCTTTTCTTTTTTTTATGATGGTGAAAATAGAGAAAAAATAATTAAATATTCTTGGGTTTGCGTACAAGAATTTCCATGCTATGTAAGGATTTTTAGAAGAAGAGATGATTGTTGTTGGATTAGAGAGGGATATTTTTTTAAATGACTACTTTTAAAGTTAGATTTTTGATGTAACCCCCTTTTAAAATTTAGCTATATATAACCCCTTTTGTCTGTGAAAAGACATCAATACCCTCACTCTCTGATAAATGGTGGATTATTGATACATTGCTTACTGAAACGTGAAATATGGAGGAGAGCCGACCACACTCTCTGATTCTCGAGGTCTTGATCTGGAAGGCAAAAATTCACCTCCTATGCACCAGGCGTGAAGATCACTAAAAGCAAAATGACTCAAATCATTCACAATAATTTTTGAAAATCTCGTCCACCATTTATGGAGCATCAAGTTTGTTTCGATTGGTGTCCACGAGCTGCTGCGTGGAATCACGTACGACGATGTGGAGGCCGAGTTTCAATGATCTATACTTGGTGGATGTCAGATTTGTTAATGATTGGTTGCCGAGGGTGTGCGGAGACTTGAGGTTTTTCTCTATTTCGGATTTTGGGTTCAATCTTTTTGGAGAAAGTTCGAGGTTTTTGTTTTAAGTTCTTCCTGCTGTGAGTTCCCTAATTGTTGTTTCCTCAATTTTGAAATTGTTTTGTTCTTGTCGTTTTGGCTTTTAGAACTGCCTTTTAGCAATGAAATTGAATGCAATATGTTTGATGTTTTGCATGAATTAGTTGTCAATCATCTATGAGCATATTGGGGTCGCTTCCATATGGTTTTTACCTATGTAAGAGGTTGATTGTTCCGGGAAATATATATGTATTGAAAGGGAAGAATCCTGAGTGCCTATGGATTTAAAATCCTTTTATGTAATAATTGTTTAAATAAAAAATGTATATGTAAGTTCTACGGATTGGACTAAGGTATCCTGCTGAAACTTGTCTGGTTAGGAAACTTTGCGTTTCAATTACAAAAGCTCAAAGATTAGTTGTTTGTAGAAATACAACAAAACTTCAACTTGTGTATTTGTGTAGTTCTTGGCACCTAGAAGAAGACTGTATGTAGTAACCACTAAATGGAAGAGGAAAAGAAAGAGAAAACCTATCTTTAGCTTTATGTACACCTCATTACAGCTTTGGGTATCATGATTAATTATGAACTAAAGTGTGGAATTCTTGGCACCTAGAAGAAGACTGTATGTAGTAACCACTAAATGGAAGAGGAAAAGAAAGGGACAACCTATCTTTAGCTTTATGTACACCTCATTACAGCTTTGGGTATCATGATTAATTATGAACTAAAGTGCATAGTCGGATATCCAACTTGGCCAGGCCTCTGTTTGGTCATTTATCTAAACAAGGATAATGACTATTTCCTTTGTCTGTAAGTTCTCCATTTAGTAGGAGCTAGAGGACTTAAAGAGACAAAGATTCATCTCTTTCACCTTAAAACCTGTCTATGGACAATGTCTAACGTGCCACCTTCTCTAGCTATATGTGCACCCAACCTAGTGAAACTCAAACTTATATGTGTTAAACCCATGGATGGTGTTCTTGCCAGCTTTTTCACATGTATTTGATTCCAAAATCAAAATGTTCGAACTACGTTTTAGGACTAAATTAAAAAAAAAAAAAAGAGTAGTTGAATGGTGTAAAACTATCGAATATGATGCTCAAGGTCAAGGAGTAACCACATAATGAATATGATAACAATCATATGTACCTACTGCTTATTTAAAAGCATTACTTGAAGCAATGGTTGTGTGTGTTGTAATCGTTTTGTTGGACATGTTAATGGTTTTATTTCTCTTACATTGTAATTATATATAATATCACCAGAAATGGACAAGAGTAACATCTAAAACAGGAGCAAAACAGATGTTATAACATCACGACCCAGTCGTGCAACAAAATGATGTATAAATTTGTATTTTGCTTTTTTGCACGACAGCATGACCCAGTGGTCGTGCAAAAAAACACATTCTTTTCTTGCACGACCAGCTCGTGTAAAAAAAAGAATGTGTTTTGTATTATGTTTTTTTGCATGACCAGGTCGTGCAAAAAAACGAAATAAAGTTTGATTCTATTTTAGTCGTGCAAAAAAAATGACAGATATTTTTGTTTTCTTTTTTCGCACGACTGGGTTGTGCTGGAAAACTGATTCTGTTTTTTTGTCAAAAAATGATTTTTTTTTCCTAATGGATGCAATTAAGCAGATTCTGTTTTTTTGCACGACCAGGTCGTGCTAACAGCACAACCCAGTGGTGCAACAAAACAGATTATGTTTTGTATTCTGTTTTGTTGCACGACCCGATCGTGCAATTAGCATGACCGAGTCATGCAATAAAACAGATTCATCATAGTTATAATCACTTTTTTCCATAATCCCCCCCTTTTTTTCCATAATAAAACAAATTCTGCATATGATAATCCCCTTTTTTTTCCATAATAAAACTGATTCTGCATATCATAATCCCCATTTTTTTCCATAATGTTTATAATCACTAGCATTAGACATCTATTTTGAAAATCCTTTGAAGAAAATGTTTGATTAGCAACACATATACACTAAGCTACTTATATGATTCTGTAATTACTCATTGCAATATATGTTACCAGAGTGAAATCTTTTACGTCGATACAAAGACGATAAAATCAGCAAAGGTTATATGATTCTGCAATTACTCATTGCAATATATGTTAAGGGCACATATTCCACTTCCTCCATCAATAGTAGAAAGTGATGATGATTTGAAATATTTCTTAGAAGAAAACCTCAATGTGGACCTGTGCCAGTCGTGCACAATTTACAGTCAGAATATAGTGAAATATAGTTAATCGCTTTTGTTGCACAGTGAAATATAGTCGTGCAAAGTAGCAGACTTAAAAATAGTCATGCAAATAGGAGCAAATATGATAAGAAGTTAAAGGATGATATGTTTAAAATTGTTACATATACACCTTTAAACCGTGAATAAAATTGGCATATAATTATCAAAGTGATACAACTATTTAGTAAGTTTTATATCAATATAAAGACATTAAAATCAGCAAAGGTATGATGCTGCAATTACTCATTCCCTTGAATCAAATACAATAAAATCAGCAAAGGTATAATGCTGCAATTACTCATTCCCTTGAATCAAATACATATATCCAAAAGAGTATTACAAGGTTTGTTTTGTATTGGTATCCAGAATAGATTCTTTTTAGAAATCTACTTCGTTGCACGACTGGGTTGTGCAATAGAGTAGAATCTGTTTTATTGCACGACCCAGTCGTGCTGATTGCACGACTTGGTCGTGCAACAAAACAGATTCTGTTTTGAAATCTGTTTTATTACACTACCGGGTCGTGCTGATTGCACGACCCCGTCGTGCAGCAAAACAGATTCTGTTTAGTTGCACGCCCTGGTCGTGCTGGTAGCACGACCTAGTCGTGCAATAGTCTAATCGGTTTGTTGCACGACCCCATCGTCCTAATTACAATAGAGTGAATTTCGGGCAATGTGCACGACCCAATTACATCGAAAAGTTGGCACAACCAAGTCATGCACAAGGTGAAAGTGGCTTTTTTGCACCACAACAATGTGTTTACAATATATACATACATATACACCTGTAAACCGTGGATGAAATCAATTTATAATTACCAAAGTGCTTTAAATATTCAAAAAGTGCTACATGGATACAAAGACAATAATATCACCAAAGGTGTGATGCCAGTTTATTGCACGACCCTGCAACAAAACAGATTCTATTTTGTTGCACGACCCGGTCGTGCTGGAAGCAAAGGTATGATGCTACAATTACTCATTCCCTTGAATCAAATACAATAAAATCAGCAAAGATATAATGCTGCAATTACTCATTCCCTTGAATCAAATACATATATCCAAAAGAGTATTACAAGGTTTGTTTTGTATTGGTATTGCATGCTTCAGTAAATAGATAATGTTCGTTTTCCTATTGTGTATGATGGCGAATGGGTGTTGAGTGGCAGAGTTTTTTTTTCAATGGTCGTAGAAGCAAATGTGTGACTTTGCCTATGTCAACAACCTATGAAGAGTTAGTTCGTAACGTTTCTGAAGTCACCAATAAATCTTTAGTGAAAAACACATTTTCATTGCAATATATGTTAAGGGCACATATTCCACTTCCTCCATCAATAGTAGAAAGTGATGATGATTTGAAATATTTCTTAGAAGAAAACCTCAATTGTTGAACCCCGTTCACAAGAAATTGATATTGAAAATGTAATGCAATTTTATTTCTCTTACATTGTAATTATATATAATATCAATAGAAATGGACAAGATTAGCATCTAAAACAGGACAACTCAAAGCATCGTGTAATAGAGTTAATTCGAAAATTTGGTACAACCAGGTCGTTTGCTAAACCTGTTTTTTTGCAGTAGAGTGAAATCAGTTTTATTATACGACCTGATCGTGCAATAAAGTAGAATCTGTTTTATTGCACGACTCGGTAGTGCACAAGGTGAAAGTGGCATTTTTGCACCAGCACTAGCGAAGTAGCATATTTAAAAATAGTCGTACAAATAGGAGTACAACAGCCAAAAATATTATAAGTTAAAAGGACGATGCGTTTACAATTGTTACATGTACACCTTTAAACTGTGGATGAATTTGGCATATAATAACCAAAGTGCTTTAACTATTCAAAAAGTGATACATGGATACAACGACAATAATATCACCAAAGGTATGACTCTGCAATTACTCATTCCCTTGAATCAAATACATATATCCGAAAGAGTATTACAAAGTTTAAGAAGAATGTCATGGTTTCTAAAATGCAGAATTTCAACATGGTTTTGCAACTCATTTCCACGATCTCATATCAAACATATCTGCCGCCAACTCCTTCCTATAGTTTCGAGCATGGTCTGGATGACGTATAACTTCTACAGACTCACTAGTAATCAGGCAACTAAGATACATTATAATATGACAGCTGATGTTTTAATAAGCAGAACAATCACAGTTAAGACATCTGCACCCTAAGGCATGGCAACATAACAAAGAATTTTCATAACCACAAACATCATTGGATGCATGTAAACCACTTTTATGGGGAAACAATCATTTCCAGCAAGTTTGCCAAATCCAGTTCTTCTAATAACCCATTGCCATTACTACAGCAACTCATTCGACCTCCTAAATCAACAAACATTGTCATATTTCCCACCACCTCCAGAGCCAATCCCTTCAAGCACCACTTTTAAAAACTTTCATCATCATCATCATCATAACTGCCACTTGAACCACCACAACATGATCATTTTTTGCCCCCACATCCCAACCTAACTTATTACCATAATAATCTAAATGTTTCAAGCTCCAGAAATGAGATAGTGTTAATTAAGCATATTGCAAAATCCGTCAATCAAACCTTTTTGGTTTCAACAAGGATTTACACATGTTAATGATTCCAGAAACACTTAGTACATCATAGTTTTCATAAACTCATCAAATAAGCAAATGACACACAATACGTAGGTGTAAAACAAGAACAACTCATCGCACTATGGCTTACGGTAAAGGTGATCAAAAACAAAAATAATTTTTTAAATATAAGACTACCTGGACATGCTATTTCTTCTATACTTCTACCGCATTTCAACATGGAGTTCTATCCCACCACATAATACATTACTGAAAACTTAACCATATTTTTTCAATAGTTTCATTCATTAATTAATTCTCAATATCAACTGACAATGCATTACAATCCACAATTAGCTGGTATTCAGGATCATCTTCCAACACTATCTGACAAGGAAGCTGATATTGTTGTGAGTTATCTTATAGTTATAGTGATTACTCTGCAGTTTCATTAATTAAAAACTGCTATGCAATTATTTCTCCTCCTTACCATTAATTAATTCTCAATATATCAACTGACAATGCATTACAATCCACAATCAGCTGATATTCAGGATCATCTTCCAACACTATTCCATGATCTGTCGGATCAGAACCCTTCTAAAGGGCATCTTCAACTTTTTGCCATTCACAAACCATATGCCTGTTAAACAAATGTCATATGCATAGTCTAGTAAATAGAAATTATAAATAAAAAAGTAAAGCTTGAGATCTAAGCCATATCAGTTATTAAACTTATAACAAGGAATGAACAAAGAAAGTATGATCTTCTATTCCGAATTTTAGGAAAATCCAAACTAATATGTTATGCATGCAACACTAATAAAACTAAGAATCTCTATAGACACAGCAAAGGCAAAAAAGGGAGAAGAAAGACAAGAAGATCAGCAAGAACAAACAAGATATGAAGCATGCGAATGTGTAAATCAAAGCACATATGAGATTTGAACTAACCTGCATTATATAAGTATATCTCTGAGTTTTCTGCAATTTTGAAACATTGTCCAGGTCATCATAATTAAGTGCTTCTATATCAGCCATGTCACCATCAACATCCTCCTCCATATTTGTCGCATCGACCTCATCTTCCTCCTGCAATATATGAACATAAACATAGCGTCAAGGCCAGAAGAGAGGATGAAAATACCAATGGAAAAATGGTAAGGAGGAGAAATAATTGCATAGCAGTTTTTAATTAATGAAACTGCAGAGTAATCACTATAACTATAAGATAACTCACAACAATATCAGCTTCATTGTCGGATAACTCATCCAGGTCAGCAAGGAAAGAATCCGCAAGAGTTGCTTGAAAATTAAGGCCACGCGGGACGAACAGCAACGGATCGAGACCACAGGCACGACGAGCAAGCGACCACAGCAGCAGGATGAGGCGAGAACAGCAGTGGAACGATGCAGCAGGCACGACCAATGGAGCGGCACGGCGGATCGATGGAGAGGTGAGTCGTGTGTCATGCTGTTTACACGAATAGGTTTATGTGATTCTATCTTTGTTGTCTTTTTTTTATTTGTCAAGGATATTTCCGTATTTTTCTATGTTAAAATGGGTCAATAATAGTTAAAATAAAAAAGGGGGTTAGTTATAGACAATGGGTGTTAGAGGGGTCATTTGAAGAAAATCGGGCGATTAGAGAAGACCCGATAAAAGTTTATTTTTATACAAATTGAAATAAAGAAGGGTAAGATTGTCCAAAAAATTACAAAAATAAAAGTGGAGGCTTAGAACTTCAAAATTAACGATGACTAAATAGAACTACTCAAACTAAACAATCTATAACACATAAAGATAACCCATTAGGGAAGGATCGTGCAATCAAAGATTTATATACTTTTTGTCATTTTAAATCTTAGTACTTAGTGTCACACCGCTAATTTAAATTAAATTAATAAATAATTAGAAAAATTAAAAATTTTGTTGCTATCGATGATCGTTCAATCATCATACACAACAACTTATATCGATGAGCATTCAACAACATCGTTTGGTATTATAAGATCATTTTTACACCATCTACAAGACTATTTAATTAACCTTGGAATATGAATAGGTATTTAATTATTGAAGATCAAGAAAGATGCACCTTTCTCAATCTCCTATGGAAATATGTTGATTAGTTTCCAAAATAACTTACATACCTTATAGATTTTCAAATGTGATCATTTTGGTACCCACGATGTTATCAAACTCAAATACATTACATTGCAAAATTTCCCATGTTTTCAAATTTTTTATTCTTTAATTTAAATAAATTAAGTAAATAAAATAATTGAATTTAATCAATTATTAATAAGTATTTAATTTTAATTTTAAAAAAAAATTCGAACGTACCATTATGATATTTCAATTAAATGCTATTAAGAGTTTTAATTGACATGATAAGCGCCCCCTTAGTTACTGACCTTTTAATAATTCCGCCGTTCTTTTCCCTACTCTTTAAATTGGCATGGTAATTATTACAGATGCTAAGCCAGCAGAGCCACTAGACTTTGGCCCCGTTTGACAGTCGGGATTGGACTGGACTGGACTGAGATTGGGATTAGGATTGGGATTGGATTAGATTGGACTGGACTATAGATAGTACTGTTTTATGTTTGGTGTAATATGGGATTGGACTATATTAATATATAATAAATTTTTAAGAAATCAATCTTTAAATATAAAATAATTATTTTTATTCAAGTTTAATTTGAATAAATATTAATTTAATATTCAGATTAAAAATATTTAAGTACCTTTATTTTTTTAAGTAATAATTCAAAATATTATATTAATTTTAAATTTAATATTATTGGTTATTTAATATTATTAATGCATTATTTTATAATTAAACATTCAATATGAATTATAGATTAAAATATAATTGAATTAAAAATTATTAATTATTAATTATAACTATATTATAATATATTTTATATGTATTTTTCAATATTTTATACTCTTACATTTATATTTTCTTAATAATCCTTTCTTTTATTATAGTAAAATTTATTATTATTTTTTATTATATCAAGAATTATTTATTTTATTTATTATTTTATTAGATTTAATAATATATTGTTTATAATATTTCTAAATTATTTATATATAATTATATTAATATTTGTCTAATAATATAATATTTTATTATATTAATTTCACTAATATTATAACTTATATAATATAATTAATAATAATATATACAATTATTTATTATTATTTATAATTTATCTTAAATTATAATTTATTTAGTATTATATCATTTTTATATTTTTATTAATTAAATAAAATAAAAAAAAATCATTTGTCCAAGCTTGGGACAAGTAATTCCATGGTTCACCATGGGACTGTTAGTCCCAAGGATTTGCTACTATTGGGACTAAGATTAGTCCCAATCCCAATCCCTTAAAATGCTCCAAACAAAAGATTAAAATTATTAGTCCCAAAATCTTATCCAGTCCCCCTTATGTCCTGACAGCCAAACGGGCCCACAGTTCAAATTTGTAACAAGGTGATCACTAACATATATAAGAAATACTGCACATTGAAACTTCGATACAAATTGTTGTATACTAAAGTCTCCTTTAGGACTCCTTGTCTCGGATTGTTCTTCAATTATTGGACTTTTCCTGAAACCCAAAATGATCCAAGTCCTTTGGTTGTGATTCTTTTTTAAAAGTTGCCTAGTTTCATTCTTTTGACCCTACAACTCTTCCTCCTCCGACTGTTCTCACTCTGCCTCTGTCTCCAGTTAACATGACTCTACATATAGGGAAGCCAGGAGAAGAAGCTTGGAAATTTCCAAGAGATTCAAAGACATTTTCCTACAAGAACCAAATCCAAACCGAATTAGGAAATAGAAATAAGCGCATCTTTCTCCAACATGATTAAACTTCTTCAAAGATGCTCCCTTTCCTCTCCTACTTCATACCCTCTAGGATTTGTGCTCAAACTGCTTACTTGTCCGACTGATGATGCAACCAGCCTGTTTACTTGCCCTAATGGCACGGATTATAAGATTGTGGTCTGCTTCTAATTAAAAGGTGTTTTTTAAAATCTTAACAAAAACAAAAATCATTCTTTCTTTCCTTCTTTCTTTCAATTTTATATTGAAAGCCTCTCTTGAATGTATCACACAATAAATGTTAATTGGTCAATGGCCAGCGAAGCTGTGACAATTATGTGTTTTTCACTTTTTATTTATTTGGGTAGATTTATGCGGGCTGGGGCCTCCTTTGTCTGGACTCATAATGTTGGATCAATGACCAAAAACGTACGAGCGGGGTAGAATTTGATGGTTGGGACGACCGTGATGAAAAATAACTTGAAAATAACAATAATAATAAGTAAATGGAGGTTAAACTGAGACTAATATGAGTACAAGGAATTAGTTCCTCGCCAGCTAACCATATTGCTCCGCCCCTGATTGGACGACAGATTCGAAACGTTATTGATGATTATTACAACTAAGTTGCATCTTAGACATGTACTTTTATTGCTCTTTTAGTAATTGGGATATAGATGCTAAACTAGCAGAAGCCCGGAGGCTGAGACAATTTAAATTTTGTAGGTGATCACTAATATAAGAAATTCCTGATACAAATTCTTATATACAAAATTCTCCTTCGGACTTCTTGTCTCCGCTGATTGCCTTCAAATGTTGGATTCATATTTTCTTGCACCACACAAATGTCCAAGTCCTCTCGCTGTTTTTTAATTTCTTTTTTTTTAATGCCTATTTCCATTAGTTTGACCCCCGATCCCTGCTTCGCTTGCTTCCACTCTGTTTCTGTCATTGGTCTCCACGTTAACTTGAATTCTAAATAAAGTAAAGCCAGTACAAGTATAGATGGAGCTTGGAAATTTCTAAGAGGTTCATAGACATTTCCTAACCAGAACAAACTCAAATCAAGTTAGGGAGAGTCAAGCCCATCTCTCTGAAAACATAAGCTTCTTCAAGATAATGCTCCCTTTCTTCTCCGTACTTAATACCCTTCATTTCTGCTTTCTATTTGCCTCCATTCATGCAGCCAATTTCGTCATACAAAACAATTGCCCCTACACGGTCTGGGCAGCGGCCGTACCGGGTAAGTCCGCAAAACTTGAGCACGGACAAACATTAAGTTTCGATCAACAATCTGAAGGAAGCGGCCGTATATGGGGTAGAACTAATTGCAACTTCGGCTCAAATGGGACCGGCAAATGTGAGAGCGGAGACTGTGATGGCCTTCTCAACTGTGTTACAAATGAAACACCTGATGCCCCCGTCACCGTAGCACAATACACGTTAGGCGGCACGACGGATAATTTTTCTATCTCTCTAGTTGGGGGGTTCCACGTTCCCATGGAATTTAAAGCAACATCTAGTGAGTGCATCAAAGGGAGCAAGTGTGCCGCTGACATCAACAGTCTGTGCCCAACTGAGTTGAGCGACCCTGGTGGGTGTAATCATCCATGTACAGTTTTCAACAACGATCAGTTTTGTTGTTTTAGTGGTGGTGCGAAATGTGGTTCTACTGCTTACTCCAAGTTTTTCAAGGTTTTGTGCCCAAGCGTTTACACCTACGCCAATGACGATGCGGAAACCAAGTCTTTTTACTTGTTCTGCTGGCACAGACTATAAGGTTGTGTTTTGCCCTTCATACCCTTGGATCGGTACGTGACACTTCGCTATTAACTTACTTTTGTCATCGTTATCTTGTTAATTTTAAAACTCCTGTAAAATTCATTTTTAACTTTCATTTTCTTAAGATAATTAAGGGCAGCGGAGATTAATCTCTAGACTTTTCAAAGAGCACGCAGAGACAAATAGTTATACAATAATTTAAATGATCCAAGTAAATGGATGCATGTGGAGGACTTTTCTTTCTCTGCGTCGTGTCATGGTAATTGACTTGTATCCTGTGGAAAATTCGGTGCTTTTTCGTCCATAAAAGGCACTAAGAATTAATGTTGCTGTCAAAGTTCACATTTTCTCTTAGGACACAGCTCACATATATTTTTCCTTTCTCCTTGGCTAATTAGTTCCCTTCCATCTCTCAAGAAAACTTTCATGGTAATTTCCATATTGTTTCTACTTGGGCTGCTCATGGCTACCCTACCCTACCCTAGACTAGACACACAACAGGTCTCTCTCCTTCTCTAGCTACAAACTGCTCCTCCATGCATGACTAATTAATTAACTTCACGATATTTTATGCTTTAGTTAATTTGCAAAATTTTTATTCATATATAAATGTTTTATTATCCAAGATAACGTCGCCCTACGTAATTCATGGATAGATTTGAAGAATACTCTTGAGTTAACTGTTGTTGGATCATATACAGCTTAACGGTTAATTTAATTATACACTGGAATTAAGCTACAATAAAAAAAAAAGTTAAAAAAAATTCACATTCAAATAGGAGTGAAAAGCTATCTCCTCGGCTCTCTATTTTTTGGAAGGATGAGTTTGAAGAAAAGGATTGACAATTTCCCTCTAGGTCCTCTTTTGATTCAAATACGCTTTGATTCGTAATATTTTATATATAATATACGAGAAATATTCTTGTTCACATATAAATAGTAGCAATTTCAATATTAGATCAAACTACAAGTTTACAGTCTCTGCTAAACTTCAGTTGATTCTGATTATATGCAGATGCCCAAACGGGCGTTTGCTATGGAATACTTGGCAGTAACTTACCATCAAAACGTAAAGTGGTAGCTCTTTACAAGCAGAACAACATCCAAAGAATGAGAATCTATGACCCAAACAGAAATGCCCTGGACGCTCTCAGAGGCTCCAATATCGAGCTCATTCTCGGTCTTCCGAACACTGATCTTCAGACAATTGCTTCTAATCAAGGCGCAGCGAACACCTGGGTTCAAAAAAATGTCAGAAACTACGGCAATGTCAGATTCCGATACATTGCTGTTGGAAATGAAGTTAAACCTGGCGATTATTTTGCGCAGTTTCTCGCTCCAGCCATGCAAAACATACAAACCGCCATTAATGCAGCCGGCCTTGGAAATCAAATCAAGGTCTCCACAGCTATTGAGACTGGAGCTGTGATAAACTCCTTCCCTCCATCAACGGGTGAACTCAACCCTGATTATAAACCAATTCTCGATCCTGTCATTACCTTCCTTAACAGGAGCCAAGCTCCACTACTCGTGAACATATACCCCTACTTCGCCTATGCTAATAGCGCAGATATTCGTCTTGACTATGCGCTCTTTACAGCTCCACAAACTGTACTACAGGACTGTCAACTAAGCTACCGTAACCTATTTGATGCTATCTTGGATGCTACTTACTCAGCACTGGAGAAAGCCGGTGGGAGTTCCATACGGATTGTGGTGTCGGAGAGCGGTTGGCCCTCAGCTGGTGGCAAGGACACGAATGTGCAAAACGCAAGAACTTACAATCAGAATTTGATTAATCATGTGAAGGGAGGGAGTCCAAAGAGGCCTGGAAGGGCAATAGAGACTTATATTTTTGCCATGTTCGATGAGGATCAGAAAAGTCCTGAATTGGCGAAACATTGGGGACTTTTTCTCCCGGACAAGCAGCCTAAATACCAATAAATTTTAACTAGATCGACAATTAATTAATTACTCGATCATATATGTAAGGGAATAAAGTACGTAGGAATAACTGCTTTTCTAGACCATGTAATAATACAAAATAAGAGTTCTTGTATCTCCTTTCAAAGAAGAGGTTAATATCTTAATAACTAAAGAAGTTAATTTTCTACCTATGTCTTGATTATAATTTCTTTTGCAATTGTAAAATTTCAGATCTTCTCATCACGATTTCGTTTAATGTTAGAGTTTTACTATAATCTCAGGTCATCAGATTTTTTTATTAAAGATCTTATGATAGTAATTGGTTAATTTATGTTGCCTATAAATAATTCAAGTTTGTGGAGGATATTAAGTTATTATAATTATGGTAAAGTAAATGCATTTTTTAATGCAACATATAACATCGCAGATAACAGAGCATGTATGTCTTCTCTAAATTCTCAATGTTATTAATAATATGGGTATGAAATTTGATTTTTTAATGCCACCTCGCCATTAGGACGGTTTTGTCAAATATAAGGCAGCAACAAAAAGTGTTCTCATATAAAATTCCAAATGGTCCCTCTCATTCCACATTAGTTGAGTCAAAAAATTTATATATCTAAACTTTTTTAGCAATTTAAAGGGGTAAATCATGGGGACCCTCACTTACGAGCTAAATAAAATTCACACTATATTGAAAAGAAACATAAAGACTCTTATTTTTACCCTTGTTTGAAACTAATAAACACTGTAAGTTTGTTAAGTTGACGTGAATGCATTGCGTCTTCTACGTGCAGAAAAATGTTATTGCCTTGCTTGGTGCTCTATAGATTTCCACAAACCTGCTTCTACTCGTGAAGTTAATGGCACAACTTCATTACCCTTTTATTGGAAATGTTGGTATGATGAGGGTAAAAGTCTTTTTGGGATGGACATGACTTGAACACAATTCAATGAATTATATATATATAGACCTTCAAACTCCTGTACTACTAGTACTAGTTTCTTCTTCATATACGGTGCTCCATAACATAATTATTCAATAATCATCAATTGTCAGGACGTATATTAGCACTACCTTCGGGTCCGTTTATACTTTCAAGTAGTACTATAGACCATTAAAAAAATTGAAATAAATCTACGCAACAACGATATACATGGTATTATATATACTTTCATAAGTAAATTGGAAAACTGTTCTTCTACGTATACCGACAACTGAAGCAAATTAAATAAGGAATCTAAGGCGAGCTTCATTATTATGCTTGTTTTCCATCACTTTCAATATGTACTCATGTTCAGAAAATGTTAAGAGCAAAATTAATCATTAATTGAAGTATTCTTTATTTATTAATGTGATGCATATATTGTTAATGTCGTTGGGTGTTGTGTTCTGTGTAAAATTAACCACTAATTTGACATCATGTATTATGCATGTATATTATTTCCTATTTGATAATTTATTCTAGTAATCAAGATGATTGCCAATTCGTAAGTTGGATTTTTATATGGTACATGTAAATTTATTTAATTACTGGTATAGTTTTAAGAACCGAGAATGATGATGTCATATTACTCAATCTTTATCATTGACTTCTTTCGACCTCTCCACACTTAAGATAGTATTGCATCTCATATAATTCTATAACAAATAATTCGGATAATTAAAAGAATTTTAATGAAACATTAATTTGGCTCGCCATCTCAATTTAATCCCATTTTCATTTTAACAAAGAAGGAAATTAAAGTAAGATTGATCATTAAGAAAAGCTTGTTATTTTTAACTGCATTATTTCAGCAAGTTAATAATTTTATTCCGACAACTTCCAGTAAAGGGACAGCTGAACAGCACTAGATGGGCTGCATCCTTTAAAACGAAAAGCCTTAAGCTTTTACTAATTATAAGCGGCTCGAAATTAAAATTTTAAACGCATAATTACATAAAGTTTTCAGTTTTCACCAAGGCCGGCGAATAGCGATGGATCAGTTGCATCAGGGGCAGAAAACAACCTTATAGTTAGTTCCACCTGGGCAAGTGAACACGCTTGTTGCATCGTCTTTAGGGTAACTATAAGCATCAGGGCATCTATTCTTGAAAAACTGGGAGTAATTTGTCGGTCCACAGTTCCCTGAGTTACAACAATATTGATCGGTCCTGAAAACAGGACAAGCGCCGTTACATCCGCCAGGGACCTTCAACTCGTTTGGACACTGACCAATGATATCATCTGCACATCTGATAACACGGTTGCAACTTCCGGACACCGAGCTGAACTCCATTGGAACATTAAACCCGTCAATATTAGAAATATCTATAAAATCCAGATTCATGAACTGATTTAGTGCAAACTCGGCTAAAGTGTTTGGGGGTGAACCGTAGCTTTCACATTCGAGGAGCCCTCCACAGTCACCAGTCTGGCAACGCCCTCGCCCGGATGCATCAAATTGGCAATTGGTACGACCCCATATGCGGGCTGCAGCTGTGCCTGCGTTCACATTGAGTAGCCAACTTTGGCCAGGGTCCAGTCTCCTGCCTCCGCCTGGCGTGGCAGCAGCCCAGACCGTGTAGGGACAGTTGTTTATGACATTAAAAGTGGCGGCACTAGCCAAGCTGGTTAAGCATAGAGTAACAAGCAACAAGGAAAAATTGTAGAGCAAAATTTTATGAAAGCTCATCTTGTTAAGTGGAATGTAGAAGCTTGTTTATCTTTGTTTCGTGCTGTGTCGTGTGTGAAGTGAAGGAAATGAATAAGGGTACGTTTATATAAGCGCTTGATACGAACAAGAGATGTGAAAGGTGAGTAGATATTTAGATAGATAAAGAGTTGAATATTTCTTTTAAGAGATGGCAGTGTGGTCCTCCAGATTAGTCAACAAAATACTGCTGATACGCACAATTACAAACAGGCCTTTAAGCCTAGACCATCCAACTCTTAACAGTTTTTGCACTTGATTTGTCGATGAAAACTAAATCAGAGCTGCAAATATAGCAAAGAGCAATAGCTAGCACAGGACAGAAGAGCAAAGCACCTAGCTAGCTTATCTAACCCAAGATCAAAAATTCGACCATGTCATTATTACCGTTATTTGCAAACTCTATAAATAATATTTAGGACCCTTGTTTGTTTATAGATCAATAAGGCCGACTGCATAATTAAACTATAAATAAAATTACTCTACATATTTTTTGTTTTAGGTAAATAATAAGTATTTGAACTTGAGTCTTTGACTACGTCAAAAAATATATTATAGATTGATTTTGGCTGGGAGTAATTAGTCTAGTGAGATGAAGCACACGTTACGCAAATAATTTACAAGGATTTAGCATTATAAAATACTAATTTTAAGCGTATATAATACCAGAAACTACGTGTAATGTACAAATGGATAGAAACAAAACCAGATTAATTTTCAAGTCAATCTTTTAGGAAAAACAAATAAATAAATACCATAACCCACCGTAAAAGATAAACAACAAGCCAATCTTTATTTTTTATGGTGGACCCAAATGTCATGAAGAGATCATTAATTTAAACAGTACTTCACATTTAATGATTTTGTTTATTTTCTTTAGCAGGATTTTAATTAGAAAACTGAATGGTAGGTGCGATAAATAAATGTTCCTTCTGACGGAAAGAGGAATTTCGCTTAGGAATGCTTTGAATTCAAAATTTAGAATCAAATATTTCCAAACTTTTGTAATTAAAGTACATATTGAAAAATAAGTGTTACAAATAATTTGTGAGTAAGCTTAAATTCAGCAACTTTTATATTCTATATAACTTGTCAAGAATTCAGATTGCTAATTTAATTGTATATGGACTACAGTCAAGTTGACAGCCCTAGCCATCATGTAAGGTGGAAAAAATGAAAAATCAAACCACTGGTCCACTAATCATGCAGTATAGGACCAAAACTAATCACGTATAACACGAATGGATGAAATTCTATAGTTCTTAATTAACAAAATGAAAATTATAATTTAAAAAAATAATAATATTTATGATATGATAAAAGTTAAAAAGCAATATCAATGAAGATTAATGTACAAGTATTTGCAAAGATTGTTTTATAATATTTTAAGGGCGTGTTTGATAGAGTGTATAGGATAGTATAAAACTAAGGATTGTATAATTTTGAGTTATACCGCGTTTGGTACGTCAACTAGTGAGGGAGAGGATAGTAAAAAGACGCATAAAGACCGCATAAACACGCCCAAAATTATACCACCCCCACCCATGTGTTTAGACCGTATAACACAAATTTTGCGTGTCTTTCTCTTCGCTCTTGCTCTCCGTCTTACTGCCTCTCAAAGAATCACCATCACTAGAAACGACTTCTTCCCAGCAAAACAAGAGTAGGAAAAAGACTCCCAGCTACTACCTTTGACCCATGGCCTTCATTGATTCCTGTTCTGCTGGAAACAACTCCATTGTGTTTGGAAGAAAGAAAGAAATCCACACAAAAAGGAAGAAGTTTTGGCCGAAGATATGTTGGATCTCTACCCTTCAAGCTTGTTAGTAGTGAGATCTGGATGTGGGTTTGGAGTTTACAATTTTTTTCCTTGCTGACGAGATTTGGTCTCTGTTAGTGTGATGTGATTTGCAGTTCACTTCTTTAGTTTGAATATGGAATTATACAAAGTGTTACCGATTTTGTTTTGAGCATTTTAACAGAAAGTTTCCGTTTTTATGGTGTTATTGTGCAAAGCAAGTGAGGTTCTGTGTTTAATTTCGCAGGAGATGGTAACATAAGACTGTATTGGATCCATTTTTCTTGGGGAAGACTATAGCAGAAGTGTTGAATGCACAAAACTGAGTCAGTGGTTACAGAGTTTTGAGCACCAAGTTATTAAATAATTAAAATTTTTTTATGTTCCCCCGTAGGTATGAATTTATGAATTTTATAATTAAAATTTATATTATATTATTATTAAATAATTTTTATTTTTATAAAGAATTTAATACAATCCAATATAATCTTCTATCAAATACAGTATTGGTTAGCATTTATCCAATACGGTGATAAATCAAACATAATATAGAGTTTATCCAATTCTATGTAATACAATTCAATACAATGCTATTCAATACTATCACAGTTATACAATCCTATACAAACGCACCCTAAGAGTACTGATACAGCCATTTTCTTTGAATAAAATTTGTAAATTTTATAAATGAACCAAAAAAGAAAATGCTAAAACAAGGGTTAGCCATTTCCCTAACTTTCAATTTATAATACAAAAAGAACGTATTTGATCTTAATTATCTCTGTTAATGCTACATGGAACCATTAATTAGCACATTACATTGATTTTGATTCAGACGGTGCGCTCTATATCTTGTACTAACGTTAATATAAGATAAGCATTGGATACTCTATTTATTGATGACTCGTCTTCCAGTTCATGGCAGAGTAGCTGTATATTATTAATCTCCATGAAAGGGATGGAATTGAAATATCAATGCAATTACGACATGGGAAGTTACTTCATCATCAAACAAATCTACGTACTCACCGTTTATTGGACAATCCAATTTCCACAAATAAATTGAATCTGAGCAGTGAGCCCCCCAAACCATCATCTTCATAACACACGAATTTTCCTCAATATCCATTTCTGATTCAGATCCTATGATGTCAATTGTTAGCCCATGACATCATTACACCGATTTAATGTGCAACCATGAACCATCAATCATAATTTAACATCCGGGCCTAAATTGGCCCATCAATGGAATCGGGTCTCTAGGCTCAAGTACTAAACCATTTCAAGAAGGTTTTATGAGCGGACAATATCAAATAACTATCCTCAAATTTTAACTTAATTACACTAAAAAATCGACTATACTTTTGTAATCAATATCGCCTTAAATTAAACTTGTATTAGAACCATCGTTTAATTTTTTTCGTTAGATTTTAGACTAACGGACAAGGACAGTATATAAATTTCATACCCAACCATTTGCAATCCAAATCAGAATCCCTGATTAATTTATAAAAAGCAATTAAAAATGAAAAATGTACTAAAAAAATTAAAAGCCAAACAGAACCAGGCAGCCACTATCCCCCAGCAGCCATAAAAAACTGAAACAATTTATAGCATCGCATTTGGGAGTCAGCACTGGACTGGATTGAACTGAGATTGGGATTGGGATTGGGATTGGGATTAGACTAGATTGGACTGGACTATAGATAGTACTATATTATGTTTGGTGTAGTATAGGACTGGACTATATTAGTATATAATAAAATTTTAGAAATCAATTTTTAAATATAAAATAAATTATTTTAATCAAGTTTGATTTAAACAAAAATTAATTTAATATTTATTAAAAATATTTAAAAACTTGTTAATGCTTTTATAAAAATTAACATATTTTGCATTTCATTAGGAATTAATTATTATATAAATTATAAATAATAATTTTAATATTTTGGATTAATTATTATTACATCATTTTTATACGTGAATAATGAAGATTAATTTTGGATAAAAATAATTAAATATGTAAATATAATTAAAAATTATACTATATTATGAAATTATTACAAAGATGATATAATTATTTATTATATATAAAAATTTCTATATTTTATTAATAGTTTTTTAATAATATTTCATTTTTATTATATGAAAATAAAATTATTTTGAAATTAGTAATTGAGTAATCTAATTAATTATCTTATTTATAAATGT